>DWHP01005145.1:0-12107 GCA_018247895.1 Parnassius honrathi
TATACATATATATATATATATATATATTTACAAATTTATTTTACTTTTATTTATATTATGATCTATAACACCTAATTTTTGAACATTTAATATCTAGTATTGTTTATAATTTTTATAAAGGATTTTTATGTAATACTCTATTATACTTCTATACACGTACGATAATAAATTAAGTAAAAGTTTTTTTTAAACTACTAAAGTGACAAAGGAAATTACTGTTCACCTGATGGTAAGGGGCTGCTGCAGTCTATGGATACCTGCGGCCAACTTCAAACAACAAAGGTAACAGGTGCGTTGTCTCATCTGAGGACTAAGATGGATCATGGAATGTCTCACAGTTATATTATTTTAAGAGCCTATACTATCTCAGCTCAAGTTCTAATTTCGCCCTCACTTCCCCACGTCACTCGTTCGCACACTACACGAGAATAAAGCGATGTTTTAGAGTAAAATAAACTGTTATCGGACGAGTACTGAGTAATAATATTATCAATCATAGTTTAATATGAACTTTTCATTATATGAGTAAATAAGGCTTCTACTTTTATTTGAAATTATCCCAAATCGAATGTGATTTATTGGCAACAACCTTTTTGTCTACCGATCGACCCTTACGAATGTGTGTGTGCGCAATATAATCAGTTAAAATAATGCATTATCACGCACGCATTTTGCATTAAAAAGATAGAAAGTACGTAAGTAAGTGTTTAAGATGTTTTTTTCATTAATTTTTCTTCACCATTTGCCTATATTATTTATTCCGAACCTTCTCTGCAAATTTGGCCGGCCATTACAAAATAACCCTGCATATTGTGATGTTTATTTATTATATTTACTTAGCGGGTAGAGAGAGAGAGAGAGAACAATAAATTATTGAATGTCTGATAGCGGATCTCATGTATGGTAGATGTAACATATCAACTATGGGAAGTGCGAGGCGTCTGGTACTGCTATGCTTCTGGCAATTCTGCCAAACGTTGTGATTGCGATAAATTCTATCCAGAATGGACGAATTATAGCTGACGATGAACAAGAAAATTCATTTATTTGTCTAAGAATATCGTTATAAATATTTTTATAATTTTCTATCGATTTTAATTCAATGGAGGATGTTATAGCATTATTTATATTTGTATTTTTAATTTTTTTACATAATGTGTATAGATGTTTAGGTGAATGTATACACATATTTTAACATAAATTATTATTAAGAACTTATTTCATTACAGGGACCTATTGGCGTCATGACAACGAGCGCTGGTGCGCCTGTAGAATACAAAGACGCAAGAGTTACTCTCAATTCCAATCTAATATTTAATGAATATTTCATGGACTCTATCACACATACTGTTCGTGAAAGAATACCCGAACGTGTAGTCCACCCGAAAGCAGGAGGTGCATTTGGGTACTTCGAAGTAACACACGACATAACACATATTTGCAAAGCAAAATTATTTTCTACCGTAGGAAAAAGAACGCCTGTTGCAGCACGCTTTTCGCCTGCTGTGCAAGAAAGAGGAGGGGTAGATACTTCAAGGGATGCAAGAGGATTTGCTGTCAAATTCTATACAGAAGAAGGTAACTTCGATATCGTAGGTTTTAATACACCTATGTTCCTGTATAAGGATCCGCTACTCTTCTCTACTTTTGTTAAAGCTCAAAGACGAAATCCGGCTACAAATTTGTTCGATGGTAACACTGTTTGGGACTTCTTAACTTTACAACCGGAGAGCTTACACATGTTCCTTTTAATATTTGGAGATCGGGGAATTCCTGATGGGTACCGCCACATGCCTGGTTTTGGTATACATACTTATGAAGTTGTTAACAAACATGGAGAAAAAAACTTTGTTAGATTTCATTTTACGCCTACAGCTGGTATTAAAAATCTCAGATCGGAAGAAGCACGACAAATAGCAGCTGTTGATCCCGATTATGCTACTAGAGATCTATACAAAGCCATTGGTAACGGGAATTTCCCTAGTTGGAAAGTTAGTATACAAGTACTATCATTAAATGACGTTAAAAATGCTGGATTCGATGTGTTTGACGTGACAAAAGTCTTGCCGTTGGATGACTACCCACTGATACCTGTAGGAGAGTTCGTGCTTAATGAAAACCCAATTAACTATTTCGCTGAAATAGAGCAATTAGCTTTTAATCCTGCGAATCTAGTGCCTGGAATTTCGGGAAGCCCTGACAAAGTTTTCGAAGCTCGCCGGTTAGCTTACCGTGATGCTCAAAACTACCGTTTAGGTGTAAATTTCAATAAAATACCCGTAAATTGTCCTATCCAAGTTAAAGTGATGGCCTACAACCGTGATGGGAAACCTCCAACGAAAGATAATGGAAAAGATACTCCAAATTATTATCCTAATTCTTTTAATGGTGCTGAACCTTACCATGATAAGAAAAGAACTGAGTTAATTGAAATTTTCCAAGATGAACCAAACAATTTCCAGCAAGCTACAGAATTGTATGTAAATGAAATGACAAAAGATGAACGCAGCCGACTTGTTCAAAACATATTATACAGCTTGGGAGGAGTGGCCAAATTTTTACAAGATAGAGCCGTGAAATTATTTACCATCATACACCCTGATTTAGGTAACCGAATCGCTAAGGGTTTAGTGGCAAATGAAACTAATTATTAATATAATAACGACAAGAGATTGCTAAATTATAATAATGATTTATTTTTATTTATAAATCTATCTATCTATATTATAATAAAACTCCAACACGACGATTTCTGTATCTTGAATATTTTTTGAAATTTCGATTGAGGTGTATATACTACACTACAGATATAGACGGCAAAATAAAAATTTTTGGAAAGGTACTGTCCGTCTGGACAAGCATTACACAAAAACAATAGAACGGATTTAGATAGGATTTTCACTATCTTCATAGGTAAAAACGAACCGATGAAATAATTATAATTCAACACGCTATCTATCATAGTAACTGGTCAGTAGGCGTATATATATACCTTTTGCAGCTACGAAAAGTTTTTAAATTTATATTGTTGTGAGATTGTAAAATTAAATTATCCGAGTATGAGTTGCTATGTTTTTATATAATCACTACCCATTTTTGTCTAAATATCACGGTTTTTATTTTACTGTAATAATAAATGAATTACAATTCTTTTATGTAAATGGCGCTATAGACATTTTAAAGAATGGTATGGTTTTATTATTCTCGAGAATGACGCTTTCAATGCAATGTTTTTAGTGGATCATCCAAGCGGCAGCTTTTGCTGTCCCACGGATGGGTCGGCTTAAGCCGGGGTGGTACCACGACCTCACAGAATATTAGCGTAAAGTGGAGATTCACCTCTGCGTTTCGCTTGAAGCGAAACGCAAGACGCAGCACCACTGATGACGGAGAACCCCTCGCTGAGCATCCACAATCAAGTTATCCTACTCTTCCTCAGCGTGGGTGCTCAGGCTGCGCGTACGCACGGGGGGGGGGGGGGCAATTCTGGTCCCAACAGAAACTGCTCGGGGCAAGCGGAGGAACTACACCAAGGCGACCCCTGCCACACTATCCGTGAATTTTTGCAACTTCAGGGAACTTCATTCAAACATTAACGCTGTTCACTACTATCTGGAAACGACGAAGCCGGCTTTGCTATTTTTAACGGAGACTCAGGTATCCTCTCCAGCTGTAACTTCATATCTCTCGTACCCGACGTACAAATTAGAACATTTATTTGTGCCACGGGCTGGAGTTGCATATAGCTATAGCTTTGCGTCAGAGAGGACATCTGTTCACGACGCCTCGGATCGTGATCCATAGCGATTTTAACGCCCACCACGCCGAATGGCTTGGTTCACGTTTAACCGATCATGCAGGGAAGTCTGTTTATGTCTTTGCTTTGGCATATGGTCTGACACAACTGGTTACTGCGCCGGATTCCAGATGTGGAAGATCATACACCTTCCCTGTTGGGCCTTCTGCTAACCTCTCATTCAGACGGATATCAGGTTTACGTTGATGCCCCTTTAGGCTCGTCGTACCATTGTCTGTTCCGTAGTGTGGTGCCAGTCACATTAACGTCGCGGTTGCATTCTGCAGGCTGCCGCTGTGTTTGGCACTATAGGTCAGCCGATTGGGAAGGGATGCAGTCCTTTTTTGCATCCTACCTTTGGGGGCGGGTTTGCTTCTCGCCGGGCGATTCCAGCGTTGTTGCTGATTCTGTCGCTGATGTGGTATTTAGGGTATCGAACTTTTAATTCCGTCCTCTGTGGTGCCCATTGGAGGCAGATCCCAGCCATAGTTTGGTCGCCCTTGTAAAATAGCATCACGCTATAAGCAGGGGTGCTACCGGGTCTGGGCTGACGCATCAACGTCTCGGGATGTAAACACCAGCGCTCTTAATAAGAAGTATAATTTCGCCTCCAAGTCCTTCAAAAGAGTCATTGCCAAGGCAAGGTCTGAGCACACTTTGAGAGTGTTACACCAGGAGAAGCTAGTTCGCTTTCCTTCGGTAACCCGTGCATTTGGGTCTCTTACCAAGGCTGTCCAAGGGAAATTCTGTCAGTCATCTCTTCCATCTCTGAACAGAGAGGTCGACTCACTGGTTCATGCATGAGAAAGCCGATAGAGGAATATACCGCCGACCATCCCGCGGTGTGAGTGCTCCACGCCAGATGTGCGGTTTACACAGCGCTCGGTTTGCATAGCACTCTTCTCCCTGGACTTCAGCAAGTCGAGTAGGCCTGATGGAGTCCATTCCATTGTGCTGAAGACGTGTGCTTCGGAGTTGGCACCGGTTTTAACGCGTCTTTTCCGGTACTCCTACTCCCAAGGCCCGAATTTTTTGAAGACAGCTTGGGTCCACCCGATTCCTAAAAATAGCGATTGCTGGCTGGCGATCTTCTGGTCTACCTTAATTATAAATGGGTGGCGGCAGTGGCGTCCAAGGGGGAGACATTGGCCGTTAGTTTGGACATAGCGAAGGCCTTCAATCGGGTCTGGCACAAAGCGCTTCTTTTGGAAGCTCCCTTCCTATGGGCTTCCCGAGAAATTGTTCGATTGGATCACTAGCTTTTTGGTAATCGGAGCATCAAGGTCGTAGTATATAGTGCATGTTCTGATTATAAGCATATTAACGCTGGTGTTCCACAAGGCTGCGTGCTATCACCAACGCTGTTTCTTCTGCATATTTTTATGCAGACGATAGCACTGGTGATGCCTTATACACCGACCATGCCAATATTTCTCGGGAAATCGTTGCTGAGTACCGGGACAAACTTGTATCTGAAGTCAAGTCTTTGCTTAACAAAGTCTCGGATTAGGGGCAACTAAATCTAGTCCAATTCAATCCCCAGAAGACACAAGTTTGCGCGTTAACCGCTAAAACGAACCCCTTTGTCGTATCTCCTCAGTTCGAAGGCACTCCCCTTGCTGCCTAAGCTTGTATCGGAATCCTTGGCGTCGACATATCGAATAGTGTGCAGTTTCCAGGTCACTTGGAGGAAGTAGAGGGAGACATTATTTCATGCCGGCACATCGCTTGTAACTTTACAAAGCGCAAGTTCGGTCTCACATGGAGTACTGTTCTTATGTCTGGGCCGGGGCACCCCAGTACCAGCTCCTTTCACTTGGCCGCATCCAGCGCAGAGCGTTTCAAATCGTCGACGACCGAGTTCTTTCTGATTGGCTCGATTCACTGGTGCTGCGTAGGGATGTTGAATCCCTTTGCGTTTTCTATCGTATCTACTATGGGGAGTGTTCTGAGGAATTGTTCGGATTAGTTGCAGACGCCAAATTTCACGAACACTCATTGCGTCAAAATTCCCGATACCATCCTCACCATCTGGATGCTTGGCGATCCACCATTGTACGTTTCACTAGGAGTTTTCTTCCGCGTATGACCTCTCTGTGGAGTAGTTTACCACCGGCGATTTTCCCGGAGCAATACGACCTAGGGACTTCCAAGAAAAGAGCTCACTCATTTCTGAAAGGCCGGCAACGCACTTGCAATTTCCCTGGTGTTGCGGTTGTTCATGGGCGGCGATGGTCACTTACCATCAGGTGAGCCACACGCTCGTTTGCCCCCTCTTCTATAAAAAAAGTGATGCAAGGATGCAGGTTATATATTGAATACAGCCTATAAATTATGGCACTCGGCTGGGTATAGATAGGTATTCTCATATTAAATAGGAATCTACTTGCACTGTCCTGACGCATTTGCTACCTTTACTTAAATTTTAAAATTGGGATTTTTAATAAAGTGCATGTTATTAAAGTATATTTACATTTTCTAAGGAAATTCGTAAAATAAGACAGAATCCTTATTTTTATAACATAAGTCTTGTTTGTTTCGTTTGCAAATAGCGTTTATAAAATTTCGTTTATATTGGACACAGTATATTTAGTTTGCTATTTACCTACAGGTGTTACACCGTACACTGTAGTATCTTCTCTATATACTGTCTAACTCATCTACCAACGCACATCCCAAACTGCTTAACTTATAAACCTGAAATTTGAATATAGGCTACCTTTTATTACGTAGACATCCACCAAGAAAGTATTTTGAAAAATTCGAACCCTGAGAGGGTGAAATAAGGTGTGACAATTTGTACGAAAACTTTTATTTTACGGGGCGATTGAGTCGATACATACTGAACGTACTCCATTCACCTGTTCCGGTACAGCCTATAAAAGACCACTACTGATTATAAGGCTCCGTTATGGATTGCCTCATGGAGGATTTTGACGTTTGGCAAGCGGTTTGGCAATCGCAGTTTTTTATTATTTTTAAGTTGTTATTTGGAAGACGGTGCTGCCCATTTCCTGTTTCATTTTCCCTGTGTCGTCTTTTGCGACACCCCCGGAACAATATGGGGTAATAGATATTCATACACCGCTAGTAGTCACTGAAAGCACTGTAGAAAAAAAATTATATGTATATTGCGATTTCAAAACAACACTTTACGGAACAAGGGCAGGGGCAGAAGGTGTAATTTAGTATGATGACAAAATATTTAGCTATTTCTCAAAACAACCGCATCCCGGGGCGTGGGAGGGGACAGAGGTTGTTCAATATTGTACAATTTTGTAATAGCGAAACTAGGGTGATAAAATTATACTACTTAAACTTTCAATTAAATTTTAACAACAATTTCACGTAATCAGATCAAGATGTTGCAATGGCTTTTAAAAATATTTTACCGACATTCCGATCTTGACTATAAAGTCACTGAATTCAAACAAAATGTAAATGTCTGTGAAAAAGAATTTGCATTTCATAAAATATTATCAGGGGACATGGTAAAATATTTCAAAACTATATAAATTAAGAAAACAACAGATCTATAAGGGATTTCCCATAAAGTTATTGCCTTTATAATAGACCAGCGATCCGTCCCAGCTTCGCACGGGTGATTTCAATCTCGATAACAGCGCCATCTACCGTGTCCAATTGAACTTTTGAACTATTGAACTCAATCACACACAGAAAATTTTATCAAACTCGGTGAGGCCCTTTAGGAGAAGTCAGTGACAAACGCTCGTACGGAAGAATTATATTTTACATTTGGAAAGATGCTAACCTGCATTAAAATATTTTGTTAGTCAGACAATCAGACTAACTAACAAACGGAAAACGATCCAAGAAACAAATTGGGCAAACTATATGCGTGTGCTTCATACCTGTACATCTAAATAAAATTGGTTGGCTGGTTGAAAGGACACATTCGTCTGGTCTATGAATTGTAGAGTCACACTGGTCGAAGGGACTGTGCCGTCTGGTCCATGTGTGGTTAAAGGGACGCACGCATTCTATTATTATATGATTGAGGATGTTGATATGTCCACAAGAGATGACAAATGTTACGGCCCGAGTTGCCCCGACAAGGTTTGACTAGGTTAGGGCCCATGATTAACCAGCTCGACGAGCAACAGAGCGGATGGCCCGAATGGCCTATGGAGAATTATTATACATATGATTAGCAAGCAAACCAACTTACCTGGTTCCGGAGTAGGGTCGACCACAAGGCGACGTCAGAGTTATGTAAAGGTAGTGTGGGTGTGTATGTGTAATAAAGTGTATTATATGATCCGACTTCACCGAGGTAAGCGGCCACATCCACTGTCGTTGCACTGCTTCAAAGGATGCCCTCACTTCTGTCTAACGTCACTTAGCATAAAACTAACTCGACCAAGCAAAATCACTTCGTACTATATCAAAATGCTACACAAGCCACACATCAATGCCAATAACGGCATTAAAGTTCCTTTAATCACTCCAAAACAATAGCAGCCGTCAAGCACTTTCAATTTAACTCCTCGAGGTGGCAGTCGCGCGGGCGACGCTTCAAACAGACTACTTGATCTAGACTCGACTTGAAACAGACCGACTGATCGGCGCGTCCGCTGCTCGTAAAAAGAATGCCACACCCTGCTCCGTCAAACCGGTTCCCCGCTCGGAACTAGCGTTCCGGTCGAGTGTAAACAAACCCCCGTCCCGGACATAAGGACTTACGTCCGCGAGTAAATGGCCAAATGAGACAGGGTCGCGACGGCACGTTGCAAGATACCGCCCCAGGGTGGGCAAGCCGAAGGGTCGAATTTCCACTGGATGCCTTTCTTGGACATCGCAGTACCTAACTAAATCCTGTTGCTGGACAGAAATTCGACGACTTCTTTCAAAATCTATCCGTGCCCCTACAATTTGTTCTGCAATCCGACTGGATCAGGTCCGGCAAACTGCGACGCGATACGAAGCGGCCCAGCGTGGCCACAAAGGCTTCAGTGCTGAAGGCACTTACAAGTTCCAAGTGAACGACCTTAGTGGCGAGGCACACGGAAACGAACAAGTAGGCCCTATGTTAACGCGCGTTACGAAGGTTGAAGGACTTGACGATGAAGGGGCCAGCAAAGTCGGTTCCGACTCCAGTGAATAGTCGGATCGCCCTGACGCGGTCGGGTGGTAAGTCACCCATCATCGGCTGCGAGATGGTGGCCTTCAGTTTGTAACAAGGTATACATCCAAAGATGACGCTTCAAATGGTGCGTCGGCCAGCCAAAATCCAAAACTACCAATGTAAAATAGCCGGAAGAACGCTACACCCAACGTGAGCACTCTGAACATGATGATGATGACCGAACAAAGGCGTCGTCCTTAGGGAGCAGTAACGGGTGTCGAACCCCGTACGGCAATTGAGAACATTTCAAACGTCCTCCAACGCGCAGCATCCCAGCGTCGTCCAGGAAGAGATTCAGACGGGGCAAAGCGCCCTTGACAACGGAGCCCCGCTTCAAAGCTTCAATCACGGGCTCAAAATGCTCCTTATAAGCTATATAGCTCAAATGCTCGTTATATAATACAGTATGTAAATGATTTTATTAAAATAATGCAAATGCTAAATTCTATTAAAGCAAACTTCTTTCATGCAATAATCCAAAAAAAATAATAATAATTTAATACAGACTCTACAATAACAGTTTAACTGAGGATAGTGATCGTAATCGAATAAGTACTTACTAGTGTCAATGTGGCCAAATGTACTGAGGCCTGGGACAAATTAGAGGCTGCAGGAACCCGGTAGTATCGAGACCGAACAAAGGGGGGAGTATGGTACTCCAGTCACGGCCACTCAGCTAACGGGGGTGAGCAGGGTCTAGCTGACCGCTGAGTGGCCGTAAGATTCCTCACAACACGCTGAGGGTACGTGACGACCCCCCCCCCCCCGCTACTAGGGGAATGACCTCCCGACTGGTCAGGGGTGGGGGGGACCCGCTTAAAACCCGGGGGCTCGGCGGCCATCAGGAGAGCGCCGAGCGTCGCCCGACAGAGGGCATGGCTGAGCGCCCCCGCCCGTGGGGCTTGTGGGCCCGGCAGAGCCCCAAGAGGAAGTGCCGTTCGCACTCAGGCACAAAACGGCATGCTGTTTGCCCTGGCAGTGCGGACAGGGCCGCTGGTGCGGGCAGTCTCGTTGAAGATGCCTTTCCAAGCACGAGTAGCACCAGCGGCACTCCTTGGCGATGGTTCGCCTAGCCGCAACCGGCTTACTAAATAACTTCGGGCACACAGTCACCCGGTGATCGGAGGCTCGACAATAGGAGCAGGAGGGCGCCTCCCTGGCTCCTTGGGCACGGCCCAGTTGGCTGCCCGCAGGTCGTTGACAGTGCCCGCCACATTCTCAATTTGCCTGCACTGCTCTTCCAAGAACCGCAACAAGTCTCTAAAGGGCGGAATATAGGAGGCGCCATCCCCGCTGTGCCTCTCCTCGTAATGGATCCGCAGATCGAGAGACAGGCGGGACAGTACAATGTGGAGTAACAAAAGGAACCATTCGTCCACCGGTGAAGCCAGCTGCCCCAAAGAATTACAGGCCACCATGACTGGATTTACGATGTCCTGACGTAGTCTGGATCGGTCCTTAATCAGCGGGAGATTTAGCAGCTGCTTGACGTATTCGTCAGCAATACGCCGGATGTTGGCGTACCTTCCTCCGAGGAGGTCCCGAGCGGACCGACCAAATGGCCGACGACGCCCAGGGCCTCCCCCTTCAGTAAGGCTAGGAGGTACGCCATCTTCTGACTTGGCGTCAGGTCCCTTCGGGCGTCCACTAGACTGTTAAAAAGTCCAACAAAGGTCAACCAGTCGGAGAGGACCCCGGAGAATCTTGGCGTGTCCAGAGTTGGGAGTCGTCCCAGCAGCTCTGGCTAAGTAGGCTGCTTCCGAAGTGACTCGAGCAGGCCACTCAGCCGAGCTTCACGCGCTTCTTTAGCATGCTTGGCCCCCGCTTCGATCAAGTCGTCCATGAGCGAAAAGAACTGCTCGTAGCCCGCGAGGCTAGAGTCTAGGACTCTCTGTTCCGCATCCGAGGCCATAAGCTCTGTGCAAGCTTCCTCCACTACGGTCCCTTCAGGCCATGACCTGCTCGAGCCGCTTCTCTAAACTATGGATCCTATCAGGTCGCCCTATCAAGGTGTGGGCGTTAGCGGCCCAACGCAATTCAGCCTGCATGCGAAGCGCCGGTGACTTGTGCGATGGCATCATTATTTAATACAAATAACTATCGACTCAAATCAAATACGTAGTCAATTGGCATATAAATTCAATATACTACGATTTATTTCCTTGCAATATTGAGCGGAACAAATTAAAAAAAAAAAACGCTAATCTCTTTTAACCAAATGACAGCAAAAAGAGAGACATAAAAATAATACTTAATTTACCTAAGCAATAATCAACAGTTACAAATAAGGAGGTCAATATTTTTTTCCAGTTACATTACACGTCAAGTACACACTATCGTCGGTTAACAAGATGCCTCGCCCAGGCCATCGACCATTCGGTAATTTAAATCTATAATAATTACTCTAATCTAATATAATATCTGACGCGTAGGTACCTAACCCCAAACACCACTACTGCTTGCACAGCCTAAAGGGCGTGGTCATACGTTCTACCCCCTAACTAAACGAAAAAAATATTATTATATTTCGGCCGGGCGCGGCCGGGGAACAAGAAACTGCTACCGGACTGGTAGCCTAACGGCCCCGCTAACAAGCAAAAAATCACTATAATACAGCCGGGCGCTACCGGGGAATGTGAAACACGCTCTGCTACCAGATTGTTACGGACCTGAGTTGCCCAGACGAAGATCGACTCGGCCTCGGGCCCTACGCCCATCTGTACTTCATCCCGACGGGCAACCAAGGGAAGAGCCCAATGGGTTATGGAGAATTCTTATACATAATATGACTAGCAAGCAAGTCAACTTTCCTAGTTAGTAGTAGTAACTAGACCCGGAGTGGGGTCGGCCACCATGAGACGTCAGCGTGATGTAAAGGTAGTGTGGGTGTGTAAGTGTAAGAAGGTGTATTATGCGTGAGCTCACTTCACCGAGGTAGGCGGACAAACCCGCTGTCGTTGCACTGCTTCAAAGAACGCCCTCACTTCCGGCGCCGAACTCCAGTCTAACGTCACTTAGCACAAGACTATAGTCTAAGAGTAACGCAAACTCCTTTCAATTCACGAATTTTAGAGTTCAATAGACCAAGCAAATTCACTTCGTACTATATCAAAATGCTACGCAAGCTACACATCAATGTCAAAAACAGCACAAAAGTTCCTTTAA
>DWHP01005146.1:0-12107 GCA_018247895.1 Parnassius honrathi
ATTAAACGTTCCAAAACCTTGGATAAAGCACTAAGCACCGCAATGGGGCGATAATTATTAACGAGATTCCCATCACCGCTCTTGAAAATTGGATGGACGATAGCCCTCTTGAACGGGGTAGGAAAGACAGAATATTCTAGACAGAGATTATAAATATGGGCTAGGATAGGTGCGAGAATACGGGAGTATAGTTTTAAAAAACTTGGTGGAATTCCATCCCAACCGGTAGCTGCGTTATGTTTAAGCGAATTAATAAGTAATTTAATTTCATCAGTGCCCGTGGATTCCAAAACAAAAGATGACAGATTAGATTTTACTGGGGTGGTTCCTTTTGGTGGAACTGCGCAATTGCTGGCGTTTTTTTGCGCTAGCTCCTTCCCGATGTTGATAAAAAAACTTATTAACATTATTACACTACTGAATTGGTGCGAGAGAGGATAATAATTGCTGGGATGTCAATTGTCGAGATTTTTCGTTACAAGCAATATTTTTTTTAATGTCCCATAATTCTTTGCTATTTTACCTGCTTTTTTTATTTGCTCCGAATCATACTACCCTTTTACCTTTTTTTAATATTTTATAGAGAAATTCCTGTACTGTTTGATTGTTTGGATCTTGTTTTGACTTTCTGTGTAAAGAGTCTCTGTTGTGGATACATGGAAATCTGTGATTATAAACCTGGTCTTATCCATGGTTTGAGTATCCTCTTTTTTGCTGATAATTTGTATCCGTTGCTATATCTTTTGTCTTTGAGACTTAGAATAGGTTTAAATTCTATTTGTTCCATTGTTTTGTCTAATGTTATATAAGTTTATTTTCGAGATTGTCTTAGGAGGTTTGAGACATGTGTTTTTTGCTTTGATATATACGATTGAGGAGTAGCGATCGGTGATAGTTGTATCAAGTACAAAAGCCAAAACTGGGAATTTAGTTCAAAGAAAAGTATAGTCAAAGCATTTGTTACCTCTTGTTGGGAACGTATGAGCAGGTGAAATCTCATGAAAAGCAAGACAATTTAAGTTTCATGTGAATGGTTATTGAAGGTTGATATTGAAATCAATGTTAATGTGTCCGGTTAGTATAACAGTTTTGTATTTTGAGATTAACGGAAGTATATCGTTTAAGGCAGATAGAAATGGACTAATATTTTAATTAGAAGGTGATCGCTATATGCAAATGACTACAATATCAGAATTGATTTTAATCATTAGTCCGTAGGCTGATCCGTTAAAGTCTAGCTCTTCGACGATCGAAAATAAAGATGTTTTATGTATACAAGAACACCATCACTTTGATTAGGGTGCCTAGATGTTTTGTGAATTGAATAATTGGGTAAACTGGGAATATAGTGATTAGTGGAACAGAATAACCAACATTCAATCAATGTCAAAATATCACAATCAAACACAATACTCTGTAAAGTTGTCTGTAAATCTAAGAAGTTACAATTAATAGACCGAATATTTTGGTTAAAAATTTTTATATATTGCTTTGGGTTTTGCAATATTTGATTAGATTTTTCGATGGTACAGAAAAGCGATTCAGAAACTGAAAGCTGGTCAACGTTTTCATTTAAATTATTAATGCCATTAGCCATTTTTGTGGTTTAAATTAAGGGTAGAAAGGTTCGTAGGAAAGGCTGTTATAAGGATGGAGTTATTATCTGTTGTGCATATAGTTGAACCGAAATATCGACGCGTTATTTCTATATACGACAGCACTAGAGGCTGGAAAATGCTAAAATTATGTTTTTGTGGGTATACAGCAATATTAATAATTTTAATAATGATGGTAAAAATATTAGTGTTATATAAGATATTAGTGTAATAATAGTGTTATATTATGTAATTAGCCAACATAACAACATTTTGGGCCTCCAAACCCCATGATGTTCCACCTTCATCGCATATTGGCTGGGCCACGCGAACACTTTCGCATACATCTGCGTCCCCACCAGCATTACTCTGCGTGGGGGCCCCCAACATCTAGTAATTTAAAACCTGAGGAGGATGGTTACTCAGAAGTGGTCCCGTGCACCGTAATAGCACTGCGAGGGTGCTAGGCATAGCAGAGAATACCCACGGGATGTGCTTTAACAAAGCAAAACGAGAGAGGGCCCCGGTTGGTTCATACATACGTTACGAACGATGTTGACCACCGACGGATTTTTGCCGGTAAGTGTCTGGCATAACCTTTCTGTTGCCCCCACAGTAGAAGGTATCCATGAGCATTCATCATGGAAAAATAACTAAGTGTCCTAATTTTTTTAATTGATCAATATGCTCGTTAACACTCGTAAAAAATAAACATGCCATCTGTGTAAAATGTCAATAGTCGATTTATGAGTTTAATACTTAGAGTAATTACATACATACATATGAAGTTTCAAATTACTATTTTATGAGTGACAAAGGTAGCGAAGTCTCTAGCCCACTCTATGATGTTATTATTAGTAAAATTTACAGAAAATTAACTACTACTTGGAAAAGAAAACTAGTTTAACACTTGTTTAAAATTGGTGTAAATTACCTTATTTATAAAGCAAAAATATAAAAATGACACCTTAAAAATGTACATTGTACACAAATGACCGAACTCAACGTGAAACATAATACATATTTTCCATAATACGCTACAGCTAATGATGCCATTTAGACTGAGGAAGCTAATTTGCTCAACAAAGTGATGTGCATTAATTTCGTAAACATCACAATTTATTTGTACAATAGGAACATTAGTAAAGTAATTAATGTTACCTGTACAGAAGTAAAACACGCTCATGAAATATATTGTTTTTTTTTCTTTTATATCATGTACTCTCGACGTGACTGTAGCCGCTACCGTAATTGCTATTGCTCAACGCTCATAATCCGTTGGGACGTCAATCCGACACGCCTGCAGAGAGATCAGTTGCAGGACGAATTGCTTTATGTGCTTTCCGAGGCACGTGTATAAAACACTGCCAACTTACTGTTTATTTTTAGTAAAATAGAAGTAACTTACAATCTTCCTAATGTAAAGTGGTTTCTACAGCCCATGGACACCTGGAGCCATGTTAAAATGAAGAAGGCTACAGATACGTTGTCACCTATGAAACTATGATGGAATGTATGGAATATGTAATTAGATTCCTATTATTACCAGGCCTGACCAAAACACAGCAGTGCAAACACTGCTATTTAGTCGCAGATATAGTTAAGAGAACGCATTATATTTATTTTTTATTAAATAGGTTAAAGGTACATCAGGGAGAGTTCAGTATAAATTTAACAAACATCCACTTCTAATTGTGGAAAAATATGGGATAAAGTTTTTGATGTAAATATTTAGTCAAAACTTTGGCTTGTATTTCTTGGTCCACACTTAAAGTTTTTAGAAAATATAACTTTAATACAAATTAAAAGTTCGCGTCACAAAACTGAACAAAAATAATTTCGGGGTTTTAATTTTTAATAAAATTTAATTTTCCAAATAGATAGATTACGTTAATTTATACGATTTATTAACAGTAAAAGAAATCCCTGTACTTTAAACTAAAATTTTTACAAAGATGGTTTCACTAATGCTGTGAAATTTTATCCTTATGAAATAAGTCAAACTATGATTTTCATTAACAAATAACTGGATGTTATTACGTGATCAGATTAAAAAATATTCCACCGTATTTTTTAAAATCCGATCACGTAACAACATCCCAGTACTACATTGCAAAATAACATGATTCGCTTAAAATATTTCGTAATCTGCGTAGTGGTGTCATGAGAATATTTTGTTACCCTATCTCATCTAGTGGACGTTGTAAGAGGTGATATTAGAAAATTGAAACATGAGAAGAGCAGCTGTATATTCCTGATAGCAATCGAAAATAATACAAAACCTGTGGTTGGCAACCTGCCTACCAGGCGTGGCCACTATTACACCCGAAACAATCTATTGGGAGTTCTATGTTTAGTTGTGGAGTTTGATAGGCTATAATTATTATATTAATAAACCAAAAATTACGGAGGTTCAAATAACTAGAAAAGTACTTAATGTAAATTTATACAATTCTTGGCTACAAATGGAAAGTTTGTATAGCATTATCAACATTAACAAATTCTACCCTACAGTTCAAGCACAACAAAAGGATTTTATCAGTCAGTAAAATAGACAACTGCACTACGAGAGAGTACAACATTACAATTTAGCTGAAAATACAAGTTAGCGTGGCATATACTGAATAAAATGAAACACTTACTTAAAAAATGTTTGTTAACGAAATGCTATATAATGAAAAGTTTCATTATCATCATCATCACGGAATAGTTGACACGCTTGTTGACAGGCCGTAGTTGACACGCTCGTTGACAGGCCATAGTTGACACGCTTCTTGACAGGCCATAGTTGACACTCTTGTTGACAGGCCATAGTTGACAGGCCATAGTTGACACGCTTGTTGATAGGCCATAGTTGACACGCTGCTTGACAGGCCATAGTTGACACGCTTGTTGACAGGCCATAGTTGACACGCTTGTTGACAGGCCATAGTTGATACGCTTGGCGAGTGGGTTGTCAACCACAGATTTCTATTATTTTGAATTGTTATCAGAAAGATGCTGCTTCCTATCACCTGTTTCAATTTCCCTCTGTCGCCTCTTACGACACCCAAGGGCCATGATGAAGGGCCCATGATGTAGTGGATATTCTTACACCACCATCACACGTTCCGGTCTTCAGGTTTGGTCTAATTCTAAACTGGCAAAAACTTTCATGTTCACTATTGTCCAATTAGAAGCCACCGAAAATAAAAGGATCACTATCCGTGGGCCACCGTCTTTGATCCACAAATAAAATATACTTCTGTTAGCTCCCATTTACGGAGTACTTTAAGTAAAATTTTTAATATAAAGTTACAAACAAACTTAAACTCTCACGCCTGTTACTCAGAGGGGTAGGTAGAGGTAGGTTTCCATTAGTCACAATCCTGACCACGCCTCTCTGATACCTACTAACCTCTTTAATTCTCTGATACCTACTCATGGTGGCCTAAAAAAAATCATTATCCTTTTTCATCCTGATATTCATAATTCGTCGTAAGAGGTCACTACGGAAAATGCCAGATATAATTGCTTCCAATAGATGGAGCTATAACATTTCGATTATGCCAGGCGCAAAATATACAGAACAGCGATGGTGAGCAGTATCAAAGGTGCACGACATCTGGTACTGCAATCGTCTATCCATCTTCCAAGGGTGATGATTGAGTAAAATCATTCCGACAAAAGAAGAAAGAGCATGCAAAAGTCCAGCATTTGCCTTTTTGTTTTCGCGCCTTTAGCCTTCTTTGTTTGAAGTTGGTTCCAGTTTTCGATGAACTATAGTAGGTAGACACTTACCATTTGAAAGGAATTTAAGTTCATGTGTCTCATCAGCTTAACTACGAATACCACACATCTACTCTTAAAAAGAGAAGTATATATACTTAGAATATACATAAGCAAGCTATACTTATATATATTTTATGCGTAAGTTATATTAATATATTCCTTCTTTTTCTGGCAATAAAATAATTAATGTTATAAGTAGTCACGCGGAAATGATTTGTGTATTTTAATTTGTTCAAGGGTATATTTGCCAAGGGTTTATGCTTCCTTTGACCTCATGTCCCTTCCGTACACACAAAAAGGGAAAAGGGGGGGGGGTCTAGAAGGTGACGCGATTCTTTCGACCAATGAAACGCGCGCCCCTACGAGATGAGGTAGTGGGAAAGCCCACCCAATAAAGGTTCGCGCGCCACTCTCGAGCGGTCCCTTGTCTTCGCACTGCTAGTCTGAACTGCACCGCCTGGGGCAGTCGCGCCCTAGAAGTAACCGCCTCACATAGTGTGAGATATCGTCACACACCGCCTTTTCCTTCGTACCGCTAGCCTGGATCGCGTCTCTGGGACGCCCCACAAGAAACCGCCTTACGTCGCGCCAGCACCTTCTTCAACTCATTACCGCAACGGAAGCGTCGTCCGCCGCATCAGAATCACACTGCAGTAAGTGTGTTTCCAAGTATAATGCTACTTGAGCTTTTGTTCATTAACTAACCCATCCCATTTTGTTTCTCCTAATGTGCTCAAATAGAATTCCATCCTAACCTTGGCAAGCAATAGATTTGGAAGAGCGAGTGCATTGTCCAAGTTTGGCGCTTGCCACGTCCGCAATCTTGTCGAGACATAAGAAGCCAACCGCGTATACAGTCCACCTAGTAAAACATCTCGCACAATAGGGTCAAGGCTCGATCTAGGAATCGAACTCGGGAACACCTAGGCCCACCGCCCTACCATTCTAGTCATTCGAGTGGATTTGGAACCGGTGCCCTATAGCCTCATCGAGTCGTACTGCTGAACCAATTACTTGGACAAAACACTCTAATTTAATACTGGATAGATTTTATGTAGTTTTTGTTTTAGTTTAAATTTAAAATTTGGTTAGTTTATTCGCATAGGTAAATAGATACTTATTTATTTAAATAGTTAGACCCGCTTAGTTTTACTTACCTTATTCGCTATTTGTAATATTTATACGAGTTCTGAATTCCTATCTTGTCGACGCGTGTGTTATTTCGTTTGTTTGCAAATTACCTTCACGCAAGAAAAAAATATTACTGACAAAGTGTTCAATTTAACGTCGTAATACGGCACGATAAGACAGTAGCGCATTGTGAGATACAGTTGTGGCGCATTGTATTCATCTTCCAACGTTGTACGATACTGTTCGTGATTAATCTAATATTAATTATAGTGATTCAAGATGGCAGTTAGTGGAAATGAAATTAAACTTAAAACTCTTTACGCCAGGAGAGACGTACTCTTTTCACGTATACAATATATAAGTGATCACATAAAAAAATATTAACGTAGATTCAGTGCGGGACACGTTTTTATGTGAAATCGAAACGGTGAACACCTTGCGATCGGATTACGAAAATATATTAGACAAAATTAATAGTTTAGAATTACAAATCGACCCTACGTATACAATGAACTATCAATCACTTCTATCATTTGAAGATATGGTATGTCGCATAAAAAGACGGCAAAGCTCTTACAGAGCGAAGCAAAACCAGAAATTCAGGTACGCCCACGTGAATCTCTTAGATCGCCCCCCGTGGATATTCCTGTATTCAATGGAGATATTAAAACTTGGCCGTTGTTTATTAATCAATCAATGTCGGCAATGTTAGCTGAAGCTCGCATAGATAGTTTCCCGGCTATCATTCGCAAACGGGTTGCCTCCGCATGGCGCCGTGTCTGGAATAGCTCCAACGGGATAGCCTCCTGGCGGCGATAAGGAGTCGCTATTGCTGTCCTATCTTGAGGCACTGGAACAGCGCCTATATCAACTCGGGACATGCTCTGGTAAATATAAAGTAAATAGAATATAGTAATATAGTACGTAACCTTTTAATTTTTATTATTTAATAACTCTAGCTTATAAGTTCTTTTTGTAATTACCATCCCACTCTATGGAAAGAAATTTCTGAAATAAAGAATAATAATAATAAAAAAATAATAGCTCCTAAAACACCATACATAACAATCCATCGTTTCCGGACGCTGAAAGATTGTATTATTTAATTAGTAAATTAAGTGGTAGGGCACAGTCCATTTGTTCGGGTTTCACACCAACAGCAAACAATTATTCGTTAATTTTCGAAACACTTAAAAATAAATACGATGATAAGCGAATGTTGGCCTCTTCATATCTAGACCAAATATTCGATCTTAAGGTAATATCATCCGCGAATATCACTGGCTTAGATCAGTTTTTGGACAAATTCGTAACATCAGTAGCTGTGCTCAAAAACCTTAAATTTAATGACCTTATGGACTTCGTGTTTCTACATATCACATTAAAGAAGCTAGACCCGGACACCGTGCGTGCGTTTGAAATGGAGAATCGTAGCTCTGAGTTGCCGTCATTCGAATCTCTGGCATCTTTCATACGAGATCAAATTAAAGTAATATAGCGTTCCTCGAGTGCCAAACACGAGGCAAAGAAGTGCGCCGAACATCGACCGATCTCATCAGCGAGGACAGCTAAGTCTCCGACGTATGTAAGCGCCGCGCCTTCATCGCCTCATAGCGCCTGTGTTTTATGTAAAAATAACCAACACGGTAATTTGTATAACTGTGCGACCTTCATTCACCGAGCGAATGTTATAAAATAGCAAAGAACTTATGTTTAAACTGCTTAAGCGATAAACATCGAGTCGCTAACTGTAACTTTTTTGGTATGTGTGCGTGGCTGCACCCACCGCTAATTATTGTGTGAACGATAAACAGTATTAAGCTAGCCAGCTGTCGTATCACTTGTCCGTCCCTATATCTAACAGTGTCGACGAGCTACCCGCGAATCAAAATATAAAAAAATTATCGATGATGTCTCAGCCAAGTGGTCAATTGGGTATTCTAAATAGTTTTGATCACAATGTGCAGACATGGAAAACGTATAAAGGTCGTAATAGATAGTACTTTATCGCAAACGACATCAACGAGCGAACAGATCAGAACAGACATCAACGAGGACAGAAGAAGAGGAAGGCGATCCTGCTCAGCACACTCACGGAGGGCACATATCAGTTAGCAACGGACTCGGCATTACCAAAAGACGTTGATGAAGTCCCATATGAAGAATTTTCAACAATTTTGAAATTTTTTCAATTTCGAACATTCCTTGCACTCTTGGATTCTCATTTCACACCGAAGAGCGCCGGGTTTGGAGATCGTCGCAACTTTTACGCCACCGTTTAACAAATTGGTAAAACGTATTCGCAATGGGCAGAAAGACTGCGAGGGCTCACTGAAATGTGTGGGTTCCTGAATGTTGAAGATGCATTATGCGATAAGTTTATAATGGGCATGCAGCCGGGGCATGAGAAAGAAGAACTGTTCGCGAAGAGCCCTGTCGACTTTACCCTGGCCAAGGTCATGGAGTTGGCAGAAAGTAGAGAGTCGCGTGCGCGCCACCGCTGCGGCTTCGCGTGGTCACCAGGCGACGACGGCAGATGAACAACATTTTAAGATCAAAAATACCAAAAGTGAATGTGTAGTGAAAGTGAAATGTAGTGTTTGTGGATTTACGAATCACAAGGCGTCTGATTGTAGATTTGCAAATTATGTGTGTAAAAATTGTCACGTAAAGGGCCACTTGCGTAAAATGTGTCATAAAGTCAATTACGTAGAGGTGGAGTGTGCTGACAAGGGTGAGGATGACGCTGATGATGTCGGTAAGATTTATTATATCCGTTCATTTAGGGGACAACCTATGGTAGAAACAGTTTTCGTTAAAATAAGCCGTTCCGTTTTGAAATGGATAGTGGGTCCACAGTGACGGTAAGTTCCAAAAGAGTTCTATAAAAATATTTTAGAAATGAACCGTTAGCAAGTACTTTTAAACAACTAATGACGTATAACGGCTCAAAATTAGTATGTATTGGTACGTGTCGGTTGCTGCTGTGCTATGGAGGACAAACGCATTTAATTGTATTTTATGTTGTCCGCGACGGAGGCCCGCCGTTACTAGGTAGGGATTTCATATCAGTGTTTAAATTACAGTTACTCGTAATACCGGTTAATTATTGCGCAGATTCTGAGTTATCGATTAAAAGATTGCAGGAACAATATACACAACTATTTTCAGATAAGTTAGACACATTTAATAAATATAAAGTAGTATTATTATTGAAAGATGGTGCTCAACCGGTTTTCTGCAAAGCGTGACCCTTAGCCTTCGCATTGCGTAAAAAATAATTACAGAAATCGATAGGTTGGTCGGGTTAGGTATTCTAGAACCCATTGAACATTCAGAATATGCCTCTCTCATAGTTCCTGTTCAGAAACGTGATGGATCGGTCAGGTTGTGTGTTGATTACTCTGTAAGCTTAAATAAACAGTTACTAGTCGAAAAATATCCACCTCCCTCAACTAGTGATTTATTTTCAAGACTCCATGGGGGTCAACAGTTCAGTAAACTCGAATTGTCTATGGCATATAACCAGTTTGTACTAAGTGACAATTCAAAAACCTTACAACCATAAACACACATCAGGGGTTATTCAGATTTACACGTCTAGTTTTCGGTCTGTGTTCAGCGCCATCTATTTTTCAATGCGCGATCGAGAGTGTGCTGTCTGTAGCAGAAGGGGCTTTATGCCTCTTGGATGACATATTAGTGATCGGTAGGGATAAAGAACATCGTGAAAGGCTAAACACGGTCCTTAAACGTTTACAGGATGCGGGTGCTTACACTGCTGATAGAAAAATGTAATTTCTTTCAAAATGAAATATATTATCTAGGTTACATCATCACGAAAGACGGATTAAAGAAATCGCCGGAAAAACTTAAGGCCATGGTTGAAGCACCAACATCTAAAAATACTAGTGAACTGCAGTCGTTCCTAGGGTTAATCAACTATTACAGGAATTTCATAAAAAATGCCTTTATTATTCTCAGTCAATTATACGAATTATTAAAAAATGGAAATAAATGGGAATGGACCAACGTTCAGGATATTAAAAAGCTATTGCTATCCGATCAGGTTCCTGCGCATTATGATACGCGAGTTAAGATCATATTAACCGTAGATGCTTCCCCTAGGGATCTAGGAGCGATTCCGTCACAAGTAGGGTCTGACGGTATCGAAAAGCCTATATCGTTTGTGTCGCGTACATTAAACTCAGCAGAGAAACGTTATACTCAAGTACAAAAAAAAGCAACGGCTATTATTTATTAGGTGCGACGGTTCCATCAATATTTGTATGGCCGAAGTGAACCGTTCATATTACGCGCGGATCATAAGCCATCGCTTTCTATTTTAGGGTCGCACAAAGGCATACCAGAGATGGCGGCAAATAGATTGCAACGTTACGCTTTGTTCTTAAGCAATTATACAACTTTAAAATTGAATATGTCCGTAGCGCGAACAATAGTGCGGACTGTGTCAGGTCTGCAATTGCGCGGTTGCATATGACCGGGAGACGTATGTTTGTTTCGTAGTAGACGGCAAGCCCGTTACGTTAAAAAATTACGCGAAGAAACCAAAGGTGACGTAATATTGCAGCGAGTAATCAAAAACATTGTTAACGGCTGGCCACCGAAAGAAAATTATTTATGTTTAAAACCGTATCATTTATGTAGATCACAACTATCTTGCATGGATGCGTCATGCGAGGGCACAAGGTCGTCATACCCGTAAGTTTGCACCAAACTATTTTGAAAGAGTTGCATACTTCTCATTTAGGGATAGTTAAAGCAAAGGCAGAAGCTCGTTCAAGATTTTGGTTTCCAGGTATCGATCAAGCAGTGGAATCAATGATAGCCTCGTGCGACGTTCGCATACTATTATGACCTATACCCGCGCGCGCCCCGCTAGCTTATTGGAAAATACCATCGTTCCCTTTCGACAGAATACACATTGACTTCCTATGGCCCATAAAAGGTTGTGTCTATCTAGTAGTAGTACATGCTCACTCTAAATGGGTTGAAGTGTACAATATGAAAGATGCTACATCTTCTTTTGCGGTCATTGATGAATTGTGTGAGTTTATGTCAAGGTTCGGAGTTCCGAAAACAATAGTTAGTGATAATGGTACGGCCTTTTGTTCGCGAGAATTTGAGTCATTTTGTGCAAGAAATGGGGTTTCACACCTAACCTCTCCAGTCTATCACCCACCTAGTAACGGCCAGGCGGAAAGTTTTGTAAAAATAGTAAAAAGGCGAATAAAATCTTGTCTTTCGTCGGGCCATAATGCAAGGGATACCATGGTTAAGTTATTGAGATATTTTATGGATTATCGTAACTCTGTCCATACAACGAGTTTGTCCCCTTCTCCGTTGGTGTAAGGTCGCAATTTAAGGTCTCCGTTGGATTTAATCAACCCTAAAACATCAACATCCTCGTCACCGTCTCTTATTAATAATTGTTATAACCATCAATGTATACAACATAGGCACGGTAAAAATATAACAAAATATTTTAAGAAGGACGACATTGTATTATATAAAAAATATGTTATTAAAACAAACTATACTTGGTGTAAGGGAATCATACAGAGAAGAATTGGAAAAGTTTTATATTTA
>DWHP01005147.1:0-12107 GCA_018247895.1 Parnassius honrathi
TTGCGGAGCGTACCGACCAGATGCGTCTCTAAATCAAGTAACTTGTCTGCTAAATCTACACTGGTATACCAGTTATCAGTATACATAGTGTGTCCTTTATTCAACAGGTTACTACAAAGATTAAGAACTACATTTGTAGGTGTATTATTTTTAGACTCGGAACTTTTCCTTGCATATATTTCTAGCCTAAAAGTGTAACCTGGCGTTGTAAATAATTTGAAAATCTTTATACCCTATTTATGCCTCTTCTGTTTCAAATACTGTCTAAATATAATTCGGCCGCGAAAAGGAAAGATGCTTTCGTCTACACATAATGACTCATTGGTAATGAAATGGGCTTGAAAATTCATACTTAGCGTTTTAACTAATTTATCTATTTTGTGTAGTTGGTCACCCTTTTCAGTTTCTTCATTATTTGAGAAATGGAACATTCGAAGTAAAATTTCAAATCCGTTTCAAGTCATGGCATTTTTTTCGTAATTTTGTCGAAACATCGGATCTGTAGACCAATAATCGGCAAGAAATGGTAATCTCACTAACCCCATCCACAGAATAAAAGCAAAGAATTTTTTTATCTCTTTGACGTCTGTAGGCACCTATTTGTGAATTCTTGAGACTCGTTTTAATCCACCCATTGAGATTGTTTGTTCTGCAAATACGTTCGTTTGATATACGATGTCTTCAAAAACTGTGTCCGGTACTAGTAATGAGTAAAAGTCTTGCGGGTCAGAATTCGCCATCAAATGTCTCAGTTGAATAGGTTTTAGTCCAGGTGATTCTGTGTACGGTATAATTTTGGTTTGGTTACCTGTCGCGATTGAGAACACATCATTTGGCAAAACGCCTGAAGTATATGGGCGCGCAGGTGAGAAGCACTGCTCATCATCACATTCACTATTTGACAATATACGACGACGTCGCTTCCTACCACGTGGAATTACCAGAGATTCTTTCTCACTATCTGTGGCCGAAAAACTGCGCTTGCGTTGACACGATAGTTCGATTTTATTAATTTCATCCAAGTCGTCTTAATTTAATTCTGTATCGTCGAAAAACAGTTCACTGTCGAATATTTACTGTTTACGACACTTATGTACTAAAAATTGCGATTCCGATGCAAGAGCAACGTGCAACTGACCTTGAACTAGAGCGGGGGACAACAGAATCATGCATTATGACTGGCCGAAACTTTTGAGTGCTTCCTATTGACGTGCGCTACGCGCGCAAATAATAACCGTCATGCAAGTGTCCAACAAAGTGACCCGCGCGGCGTAGTGTTGAAAAATATTCCGTTCAGGCTGTGTCAGACCGTATGTCCGACGAATTGTAAATATATAAATAATAAGTATATGAACAATGTAAATTAGGTAATACTATAATTTTAAGCGTTTTCAACAAATTTTTGACAAAATTAAAAAAAACTTTTCGTTTTTTGAAAAATCATTCTGGCAGCTAACGTCTTTAGAAAAACCAATAGCAGTCAAGCGCCTTCCAAAGTAAAATCCCCGAAATTTAACAAGGAGCTATGTTTTCTTGTCCCATTCCTGAGCAATGAAGATAATCGGCATCGAATATATCGGCAGTGAGACGGATGATGACAAAACGCTTTCCTCAATGCGAAGAAATATTCTAAACTTGGACGGACTTTCTCCATAACTTCAATAATTAAAAGCTACACGCCAATTTGTTCTCCAGATATTAACACGCAAACAACTAAATCAGATTGCGGTACAAGTAGAGGTACATTATCGTTTAGAAATCGTTCACCTAATAATGAAAATGCTGCAGCTATATTTAAACAATATTTATTATCAAGAGAGGGACAACAAACAACTACACGTTCTACAGAGTGCCGTTCCAATTCGCATCCTGTAACAGATTGTTTTGACAATGACTAAAAGTATTAAAACATTTCCTATGTTCTTGTAAGTTAATATAATTCATATTCAATACAATCGTCCAATGCGAACACAGCCATGTCACTCCCAAAATATAACCGAAAACCCCGATTCCTGAAATGGTAAATCCTGTTCCCATGTTTTTACATATGAATCCAACAAGTATAACTACATCATCAAGTACAATTGCTTAAAAAATGCTTCACTACAAATAGGAATTCATGCAGCTTCTTCCGGTCATGAACCGACATTGCACACTGGATTACACGTCTTTGCAGGATCTGGTCTGGCACATAAAGAAAATAATCCGTAACAAAGTACTTTATACTCAACTACTTATTCAAGCCAAGTTCAACAGATCGACGAGACAACACAATCTCATCTGGATGCAACTGACTACTCCAATTTCATAATATTTTAAAAATAATTACAAATGTATTAAATTTCGTTAATAAAATAAACATATGTCGTGTTTAGTTTCGTCAAATGGCGTTTAGTTAAACCATATATATTCGTGAATTTAGCTCCTGACATTTGAATATAATTAAAAAATCTTTCTTCATCATGAAGTAAATCGGGAACAAATAATGAATGATACTCTCATGAACCCACATTCTACGTTTAGTTTAACATTCTTCGTCATCTTCCAACAAGCAGCTAATAATAATAATATCTTCATCAATCTTCATGACCGATTTCGTCAACTCACGACAGGAAAATACTCAAAACTAATTAAAAAATTCGAATGTAGTGGATGCATGCTATCGGCAAATCCGTTCAATCCGCTACGACGTTACGAGAGGGATATAATTATCTCTGTAGTGAGACAGTACCAGAAAATTGTATGAGGATTGCAAAGTGCTTAATTGTTCTGGATTACAAAGCGGAACCTCGAGTTCCGTGTTCTTTTATTTTGAAACGGATCAGATGACCCACTAGTTGAATTACTGTCGTTTTTTACGGAATCTGTCTTAGATTGCTTTCTTAAATCTGTCTCTATTTCTCTTTCAAATACAGCACCAAGCTCAGGAATATAATTATCTCTGTAGTGGGCTAGTAGCAGAAAATTGTATGAGGATTGCAAAGTGCTAAATTGTTCTGGATTGCAAAGCGGAACCTCGAGTTCCAGAGTTCTCTTACTTTGAAATGGATCAGATGACCCACTGTCGTTTTTTACAGAATCTGTTGTAGATCTCATTCTTGATTTTGTCTCTATTTCTCTTCCAAATACAGTGCCAAGTTTCCCAAGGTCCTCAGCCTCTTTAAATGCAGCTTGAACAGGATCGTCTCATTTATTGTCTATTGTTTTTCTGAATGGAGGAAACAATTCAGTCTCGTTTTCGCTGCCTGACCTGTTTAAATTGTAGTCAGCGATGTCATCCTTCTTCTTATTAAGCTCCTTTTTTATTTTTCAGACATTGTAGGATTTTAATCTGTTTCTTTAATTCGTAATGGCGTGGCTCTCTCGGATTACATCATCATCCTCCAAAAATTAGGAATTTTTGGATAAAGGACACCCGAGTTATTAGAGGAAAAACGAAAACCACGTGGTAGGTGGTTTCGCGAACCAGGAGTCTGCGGCTGGAACTGAAGGTGTCGCTTGCGGCGCCTCGGAAAGCTCTTTCCGAAAATATATGCATCATCAGCCGGAAGTGTATCCTCCGAATAACCACACTTTTGCAGCTGGTGTCCCACATCTTGTAAGTTTGGACTCTAATAACTTTTATTTTAGAGTTTTATGCAATGTGAGATCTATATTTGTGTAAACCTTTTTGTATAATTGGAGCATATACACATACTTCGAATCTAATATTGAGTGAATATCAAAATGAACTACATGTTGTGCTTTAACAGTGTTGTTTGCTATACTTGTAATAAATTTTGCTCGAGAGTCTTGATCTACAAGAGCTTGCATTAGATTCCGTTTCTGTTTTTTTTACACCAATCAATTCTGTTGCAAGATCAACTTGGTTTTTATTTACGGAGATTCTTAAGCTCGTGACATTTTGCAACTCTTCAACGTGTTTTGTTTCTTCAGATGATCTCGCAGGTTCTGAAATTGCAGTTTTAGTGTATGTGGTCGAGTGCAATAAAGTGTGATGTCTTTTCTTAAATATTTTTCAAGCTGTATCTTGTCTACAAAATTTTATAGACTAACATTTTAACTAGGCAACTGAAAGAAAGAGCGTCATTCTTAACGAATTCTCTGCATTGATCAATGTTTAATAGCATACATTCAGTGCAGAGACAAATATAGTGGTGTTTTTACAAAAAGTGCATTCTGCATTAACTTCAGCAGAAAAGGTGTTATAGACAGGTTTTGGGTTGCCTTTTACCTGTGACGATTCCTTTTTTTCTCTTTTCTAAACATTTTGTACCATCTCCATCGCTGCAATGCGTCCTTCTAAATAATAGATTAACGCATTATACTTTAGTAGATCCTTAGAAGATCCCAATTATTGTTCCCAAAACTTGTGAGTTTTAATATCTAATTTAGATACTCTAAAATCTAATAATTCTATACTATCAATTACTGAAAACAGCATACTTTAATGTCTTGGTAAATACAAACTTCGGAAAAAGTAAAAACATTATTATTATCAAATATTAATTAAATCGACTTGAAATTAAATAACCACGGTTTGTATTTACAAAAATAAAAAAATGTAATCAAAGAAATTTGTGTTGCTAACCTTACGTAACCTCGGTCTAGTATATCGAAGCTCGCAAATTGCGCATTGCGTGCGTATCGTGTCGCTCATGCATGTTTGTATTATCTATCTCGCTCTCACGAACATGGCGAAGCGAATATTAAATATTATAATAATTTTTAACAAATTGACATTTTTGGCCGTATTCACGTGTGGTAAGTAATCACATGTGTCTTATTTTTCTTTCCTGAATTATTAGAACACTAGTTGCACAAGAAGTTATTTTGATGCGTATTTAATACCAAAAGAACTGAAATTAATGAGCTCTATATTCAACGATGTTCCACGTAAACTGAGTGTCACTACGAGCCAACTACGGGCAATTCCGTAGTTTGGTAGGACCGGGCGCTGTAATTAAGTGACGTATCTTCCTCATTTTAAATATATCAATAGCTGGCTAAGTTTTATAAAAATGACGTCAGCACTTAAGTAGACACCCTTTTTAACAATATTACAATATTAGATTGACCGGACGTGTCTTTTTGTGAGTTGTAGCAGGGATAGAAAAGAGGGAACTGGGGAGGGGTTCGGAATACGACTTACAATGGGATATACTGTGTGGTAGTGTGTAGCCAGTCACAACGTTACAATATGGATTAATAGCATATGGAAGGACATTTAAAACATATTTAGATAAATGAAAGCAATTTCAAATCAGATTTATTAAAATATTAGCAAACCCAAAAGCTAAAATTAAATTTAGGGATAATTAAGAGAAGCTCCTCCTGGAGTGTAACTTAATATCGATAGATGAGCAATTTAAAATATCA
The DNA here is from genome assembly GCA_018247895.1 of Parnassius honrathi. Lineage (NCBI taxonomy): Eukaryota > Metazoa > Arthropoda > Insecta > Lepidoptera > Papilionidae > Parnassius > Parnassius honrathi. The sequence goes on from DWHP01005147.1 coordinate 5,380, forward strand.
TTTGCGACATGTGAAAAGTATTATACAATCTTAAGTGACGCATTGCGTAGTTTTATCCCCATAAATAAGAATGCGCGCAGACCGCGTAAAGTAATAACATTACAATATGCTATGCTATGTGCTAATTATTATGGTAAAAGAACATACCTACATTTAATAACAAAAAATTAGAACAATTTACCGCACTGAATACCTTACGCATAAATAAAAAAAACAGTTTAAAAAAACTTTATACTAATAAATAGTAAAAATTAAATGTTTCGTGATGATCCATTGCACAACATTATAGGTAAGCTGTAATATTTATGTATGCATATGTATGTATATATGCACGTATGTATGTATATGTGTAAGCGTACATGTAACATTGATGCGTATATGAAAAATGTTGCTGTCCATTATGTATATACCGATTAATGTAATATTAATTTTATTGGTTAGTGATATTATTGCTAGTATAATTGTATTAAGCTATTTTTTCTTTACATTATATCTTGCATGTAAGGAAGTTTTTTTCTACCAATAAACTGCTGAGCATTTTGGCGGACTGTAATACTGTAACTGTGTGAATTTTTATGTTAAATAAATAAATACGTGATAAAGTCCTGATGTACCTGTTACCTAGGTTTACCAACCCCAAAAAAGGCATTTTCGGGATTACCCAGCTCAACACCCGGGACTTGGTTATATAACGCGGGACACAACACACAACATACCAATTGGTTAGAAAAAAACACGATATATGTTTAATCATTTAATGAAAAAAAAAACAATACAAAAGTTTGAGAAACATTTTAAGTTTTTAAATTCAATTTTTTTTGTTTTTAAACTGTACTTATTTTGAGATTTTGCGCATTTTAACAAGTTTTTGTTTTGCAATACGTGGTTACAAAATTCACTGCATTTTTGATCATTATTAATTTTAATTTGTAGTTCAACCACTACTTGGTCGACAGACAGCTTATTTCTGCTGTCTGTACATGCGTTTCCACAGAGAGAAAACAATCTCTTTGCTGATGCATTAGAAGGTAGTATCGAAGCTACCATCTGAAAGATATATAGAAAGTCAGGTGACTCTTTCATGGGCATAAATAGTTTGTGCCATTGTTCATAAACACCAAGCAATACTTTTTCATGGGATAATTTACGTGTTTCTTCTATTAATGACTTACATATCCTTAATAACACAATACTCATCATATATAATGTAAGTAGTTTATCCATATCGAATCGATCAAACAGTTTTAACTTGTTTGCAGTTTCTGTGAGTTCCAAAAAACTAAACATCGAGACGGGTTGCGAACCATAGTGGTAAATATGGAAAACGTAATCTTAGTGAAGCGAAACACAGGCCATAGACCTGCCTTTATCGTACCAAGCCGTTACAAGTGATTTTGTAAACAACGTCATCTAAACGTCAGGCGGTACAAGTACAAGGTACAAGTGATCACAATAAACAAAATGGCGAAGCGACGTGCTACTAAAATGTTAAAAGATCAAGATATTATTAGTTTTATGGAAGAAAGTGATGATTCTGTGGAAGGTACGTATTATGAGTAAATCATGGCGTAGAATTTTCGTAAAACCCTGGCCAAAAAATTTTTATTTTTCGATAAAATAACATATATTATTAATCTGGTTTTCCATATAATTTCAACCACTTAAAACCATTCCTACTTTTTATAGGTTTTGTTTGTAATTTTCCTGTTGAAATAGTTTATGTATTAAAAATATCAAAACATAATTTTTTCGGTAGTAAATAATTTTTATTTGTCTCCGTGATGGTGTATTTTAAAATTAATTAATCTTCACTTGTGTGCAATTTTTTAATCGTGTTTTGTCTTATTTTGTTTAAACTTCACTTGTACCAGTCTGGCATAATATTTTATGCGACCGTTTTTAATTATTAAATATCACCTATACCGGCTGGCGCTTACATACTCCTATGTGATTTTAAGCTTTTGTTATGGTGATGTGTAAAACTAAGTCCTAAAAAAGTAAAACACTACTCAAACGCATCAAGGATGAAAAATATCAAAAATCCGGTCTCTAAGCTGCAGGTCTACATGAACAAGCATCATCGAAATTACTGCCGGTTATAGCATTACTATCTGATATTCCAGCAGTTCTACCGTCTTCTTTATCAGCTGCCTTTCCATCAGCTGTACCGACATTACCTGCAAGTCTGCCAATTGAACTAGTACCAACCGCCTCTCCACCATTAGTGCCGATGTCACCTGCAACTCCACCTGTCGTACAAGTATCATCCGCCTTACCATAAGATATGCCAATACCACCTGCAATACTACAAATTGAAAAGTACCATCTGCATTTCCATAAGTTGTACCGATACCATCTGCAACACCACCAATTCGACAAGTACTATATATATCTCCGCCAGTTGTGCCACAACCACCTGTAACTTCGCCAATAAAACAAACACTACCTGCCTCTTCGCTAGTTGTGTTGATACTGCCTGCAACTCCGCTATTGTACGAATACAATCCAATTCTCCACCAGTTGTACCGATACCTCCAGTAACTTCGCCTATTATACAAGTGTCATTTTACTTTCCGCCAGTTGTCCTCAACTTACCGTCAACTTTATAAGTTTGCGTTTGTAGTTCTTCACCAGAAAAACCACAAACCCAAACTGGTAAATTTTGAAGAGGTCACGAGTGTCCAATTTTTCAGGAGATGCAAAAAACCTTCAATATCTTAAAATATGAATAGACCGTTATGATTTTTTGTCCTTTCCGTTAAATTGGTATAAAATACGTAATCTACAATACTTTTCTTCTTATTTTGATATGTAGTAGTTTACTAAACAATGGTTTAAAAGTCGTTGACTTGTTCCTTTTCTTATTCAACTGGATAAAAGTAAGAAAAATACGCTGCTAATTAGTATAAATTTATCAATTATCATTGTTTGCGCTAATATTAGGCCCGTTTTCGAAAATGTTGACAAAAAAGTCCTTACGAGTACGTGGAATGTACTGCAGATAACGTATCAAATCTTCAATCTTTTTGATGTTGATGAGTATAGGACCATTGTATGCCTTTTTTCTGGTTAAGCTGGAATAACCGATCCTTCGTTACTCGAATGTGTTAATTTGCCCCATGTTTTGAATTAATGGGCGACATATTACACACCTTTTCGGATCTGTAGTTTACTCAAACACCATGAAGTGGCACACCAAGAAATGCTGCTTTTGATTCCGTGGAATCTGACGAGATTGCGTTTTAACAGATATGGCATCTCTCTTATAAGACTTCGTCCACCAACCTTTGAAATCTTTTTAAAGTTTAAACAAATTAACATGGGTTCATAATACTTGTCTTTTCTTTCTAGAACTTTCTTAACTGTTCCAAAAGATCGATCGGGATAAGTTGGTCTTCAAATAATGTAACTTTTGTACAGGTTTTCATTGTTAGGAATAAGAGTTCCGACCAAGTCATAAAATGTTTGCCACTCCTCATATTTTACTGTATGTGTGGGTGTTTTTATCGTGGTTAACTCAACTGAATTGCAATAATTTAACGCAATTGGTGAAGATTAAGAATACACTGACTATTGAAACTTTGGTGCTTCCAAAAAAAGACTGAAGAGCTTCTTTCAAAGTCGACTTATAGTCAATATAGAATTCCTCAAATGCTCCATAAACATCGTCCTTAAAATAATATTATTTTTCTTCCTCTTTGCTATATTTGAAAATAATGATTTTATGACCTTCTTGAAATTCTTGCTATAATAGCTTCAATTGTTATGTTCCAATCTCGTTTCTAAATAAAGTTGCTAGATTCTGTCTTACGTCAATTTCTTATAATTGATTTCAGCACTTTTAGGCTCTGTTATGGCTTATTTTAATAAAACAAAACCTACTCCATCGTCATGTTCGTACCGCGCACCGCTCAACAAGTAGGTACGTACAATAGTTCATAGTGACTCAATAAGTTCAACTAAATTTCTTAAATATGAGGTAGGTAGCAAACTAAAGGTAGAAAGTACGCTTTAGTTTGTATTTTTCGTATTATAACTCGTTATAACCCGATCACTCACTGAATTTACTAAAACAACACTCAATTCGTAAATAATAATTCCACAGTACCTACTGATCAAATAGTGTTTCAAAGTTCACAACACATTATAATGTCCATTCAAAACATTATTAACTACAATTTAATTACTTTAAAAATATCTGCATTGACTTATCGCTCAGGAATGCTTTTGTTCTCGCGGAGTGATTCGGCGCTCGCGCGGGGCCGGCGGCGACACGAATCCGGTACGATTTAGGACCAAATATCTAAAGCACTATGGTTGAGTTTTATGTAGCAGGATTTTGTAATAAATAGACGAACGGACGATACGAGATTTTATTTTGAACCAACATGGCATTGTGGACTGTATGATTTTACTACATATCGATAGCTTGTTGTAGGTAACTTTCACTAGGTAAGTACTCGCTTAACACTATCCGTCACCAAAAGTGCATAAAAATCTGCTGGGAAATTTGTTAGTCATCGACGTGCGAATAGAAACTGGCATGCTACAACATTCAAAGAAAGGAATTACATTGCGTCGATTACCTTTTGCTCTGTTCACTTAGATGACGAATTACTCTTAAAAATCTTGGATAGCGCGACGTATCCTTCACATCCAAACACTCTGACGTGATTCAAACTAGGTGTTACACCGCTCCACAACTCCATAGGTGTAATATTTCGTGTTTGACTTGACGATGTGCGAATGATTAAATAAACAGCATAATTGAGCGCTTCTGTCCATATTATGAATGTTACATTACGGGTATAAATCATTGATCGAGCACTTTCAGATATTGTTCTAATTTCTCTTTCCGTCCGCCCATTCTGTTCAGGCTATTAAGTGGCGTCGAGCTCATGAGAAATACCATCGCTCTATCAAGATATTCTTTAAAGTTTTTGCTCGTGTATTTTTCACTATTAATGTGTAATATGTGAATACTATATGAACATGTGTATATTACACACGTGTCAACTTGTTTTTACTGTTTTTACATCATTAAATTATATTTTTTAAAACAATTTAACACGTCACATTTATTCTTTATAAAGTAGACGTACATGTGACTTGTAGCAGCGTCTTTAAAAATAACAAAGTATTTCATGCCTTGTACAGAAGGCACACATTTGTCCACAAACATCACTGTATTCGTCATTCCATGGTTACTGTGGTCCTCTAGTTATTTCTGGAATGGTTGACGAGCGTCATTGTCATAAACAAACCCTCACATACAAACTTGTCACAGTCTAATAAGTCCACACCATTAATCACATTGTTTTTACACATTTTCCGTATTTCTTTAACATTAAAATGTCCTGAACAACCATGTCATGTATCAAAGGTCCATTTTTGCACTGTATTACAAACTGGATTTTGAATTCTTTTCATTTGTGACTTATACAAATTGTTGCTTTGTAAATATGCACTGTTTCATTATCCTTATAAAGTTTTTTTTAAACGGACTGTTGTTCAGAGATATAATAGGTTTAAGCGCTGAATCTCAATCCTTAACCGATGTTAACCCATTAGTGGCCGAAATTGAATAAAAAACGTTTTTAATGAAAAATATTTATTCTGTTAATCTGGGCAGGACTATGAAACATAAAATGAAACAAAAAAAAATTATTTTTTTTTTATACTTCTTCAGGGGTGTACTTGTTTGAGTACAGCGGCCACTTACATGTGTAATTTTCCGAAGCATGACTTTTCAACGCAGAATGTTTTCAAACACTTCTTACATCCCTATCGGACCCTTGCATGGCAAATGACGCACCGTATTGTTTTTCAAGCTTCCTTGGGTAGTGGCCTGAACCAAATAGTATCTGGCAAGACTATGTCGAAGCAAGAGTTGATCCATCCGTCTATCCTTGCTCCATAACATATAAACGCCAAGGGTTTGAAACCGCCATGTCCAACAAGTATGTAAATAAAACTCACCACCACTTTTTGTCAGGAATCCCGATCCTGTATGATATGGACTGATCAAGCTCATCAACTCCACCCATACTTTTATTGTAGTTTTAAAATAAAGGCGGAATCCTTACATCGGTTTTCTCTCTTATTTCTGGGCACCAACTGTTTACCGTGCTCATTGGTTCAAAGTAATCATAGTTAGCACAAACAAAAATGCCCCATTGATTGAATTTGGTCGTCAATATGGCTGGGGTTCTAATTTTGAACATTTTATCTCTGGAATTTAATGCTTCACCGTTATTCACAAAACGAAGATATCTTTTTATTTCACGAAATTTATTCCTCCATATAGCTCTTGAAACCAGCGCAACGCTGACGTCCTCATCCAGACATCAATATAATGCTTCCCGAGGCAATTTGTGATATCCCGACAAAAACAAAATACCAATGAACTTTTTTAGTTCTGGTAAATCAAGTTGAAAAGAGTGTCCATTGTTTTGATTAGCGTACAAAATACTATTAGAAACAAAATACTAATATTAGCTGTAATACTTCTTCATCCAATATGTTTTCAAAAATCTGTACTGTCGGTCTTTCAGCTGTGCCTTTATAGCAATTTGTTTGTCTTGCACCTCAGACGTGTGCTGATGGTCAAAAGTATAGGATGGTGAATATTTTCTCCAGGCTGGAGTTTACTGCCACTGCTGAATGTTAGGCTTCCGACGAACTCGTTTTACGGCCAATATAGTTCTAATATAATATAATATATATAT
>DWHP01005148.1:0-12107 GCA_018247895.1 Parnassius honrathi
CTCCTTCCTCTTGACCGCATTCAGCGTAGAGCGGCTCGAATCGTCGACGACCGAGTGCTTTCCGATCGGCTTAATTCTCTGGCGCTGCGAAGAGATGTTGCATGTCTTTGTATTTTCTTTCGCGTATACCATGGGGAGTGCTCTGAGGAATTGTTCGGATTAATCCCAGCCACCTAATTTCATGACCGTACTACGTGGCAAACGTCCCGATACCATCCACACCATCTGGATGCTTGGCGATCCACCACTGTACGTTTCACCTGGAGTTTTCTTCCGCGTACGATCTCTCTGTGGAATAGTTTACCACCGGCGATTTTTTCGGACCGATACGACCTTTGGGGCTTTCAAGAAAAGAGCTTACTACTTTTTAAAGGGCCGGCGACGCACCTGCAATTCCCCTGGTGTTACGGTTGATCATGGGCGGCGGTAGTCACTTAACATCATGTGAACCGCATGTTCGTTCGTTCTATAATAAGAATTAAATAAGTTTGACCTAAAAAAATAAAAATTACACTAATCTAAATAAGAATAGTGCTATACAAATAGCACTGACAAACATTTCAAGAAGAGTAACGAAAATATATTGTATCGAGCAACCGTCTCGGAACACGAAGAAGCCGCGTTTTCTCATTTGGCAAGTGGAATGTTGCCGTGGAAACTCGGGGCCTAAGCGCTCGCTGTAAATTTTAACCTGAGTTCGACTCCCACCTGCACATGCATATCTCATCAATCAACGTTATTACTGTTATCAAAGTCCACTGCTGAGCATAGGTTTCACCTACAGTTTGCCTCCTGGAGGGAGAATTTGCCAAGCTTGGTAGCCGGGTTGGCAACTGCAGTGTTTCTTTTATTTTGAGTTGTCACAGGAAGATGCTGTCACCCAGCTACTGTTTCAGATTCCAGTTTCTCTTAACCACCTCTCTTACGACACCATGAATGTGGATGTCTCTTACGACACCAATGGGATAGTGGATAATCTTATGATATTGTTAGCGCCCGAATGCGCGAGATCCGGTTGAACGTTTGGATGGACTGCATTCCTCTAGAGGGCGCGGGAGATCGAGTGAGTTATTAGCCTGTGCCGGAGCGCGCAGTCAGTGGGTTTTGCACCTGCGGAACGCAGAGCCGCGTCGCGAGAAACATTGAACCCGAGAACCTCGAGTTAAACCGAAATTGCTAGAAGCTTGACGGTCGCCATTTTTTTAGTTTAGTTTCGTTGATAAAGGTTATAACGAGGCTTTTTTTGATAGTGAGCGATCGGTTTAACCTCTTTTGTTATCAATTTGTGTCGAGGGATGGTATAGGCGGCATTTTAATATCGAACTAAGTAATTCGAACAGTAATAGACATTGAGGTGTAGCTTGTGTGGCATTCCATATAGTACGAAGTGCATTCGCTCATTCGATCGAACTCTAAACCTTGACTATATATCAACTTAGACCGTAGTTTTGTGCTAAGTGAAGTGATACTGGAGTTCGGCGCCAAAAGGGAGGCGCTTTTTTTGGAGCAGTGCAGCGGCGGCGGGTTGTCCGCCTACCTTGGTGAAGTCAGCACTGTACACCTTCTTTCACAAACACACTCACTAACTTCACACCACGCTGACGACGCCTTGTGGTATACCCTACTCCTGAACTGGGTAATTTTTTTTTGAGATAATAGCCAGGCATATTTATAAGAATTCTCCATAAGCCATTGGGCTCTCCCTGGGTTGTCCACCGATTTGGATTGCTATGGGCCCTAATCCAGTCGACCTTCGCCTGGGCAACTCAGGGCCGTAACACCAACTATTGTTGATTGAAGGTGCGTCCATACAAAATACAATATGTAATATTAGTTGACCGTGCTACGGCCGACAACCGGCTTGGACCCGACACGGTCTAGCGTGAGTCATCCTTTACGGAAATATTTCGCGCGCTTTGAAAGGTAATTACTGAAAAAAGAGCTATCAACGCCTGACGAGCATAAATAATTATATTATTCCTAAAATGTATATGCAGTAAATATGATTTTTTAAACGAATGATGAATATAAAATAGATAAAATGTTGGCGGTATTACGGAACATGTATAGTAATAATGTCCATCAGACCGAATTTCGGTCACAGCGGCTAGTCTTCAACGATGACTAGATATCTGCGCAGGATACTTATAGTGCCGAAATGTATGCGCAAGTACGGGTGCACTCTCTATTACTCCGATAGGATGGCAATTCGGCACGACTATAGAGAGATCAGGCGCAAGACCATCCGCTTAACGTGCTGCTGAGAATTTCTTGACGGAAAAACCCAAAAACTGATTTTTACTAGACCCTGGATTTGAACCCGGGATCTCATGTTCAGCAATCGTGTTTACGAGCACTAGAACAAAAAGACACGCAACATATTATAGAGCATGCAAAGTTGGTATAAAATTAAAAATGATACAATTAGGGTCAATAAATTCTGCACAAAAATAGTTTATAATTAGTCTCGGGCATTGCCAGGGAGGGGAGGAGGGGAGGCGAGTGGGAGGGGGAAGGGGGGAGAGTGGAAGCTGCCACTTCACCCGCTAAACGCTGTCATCTCTGGCCTAAAGCTTATAATTCAATTAAGTTAGTGTTTACGATCCATTAGTCGCAAAAACTAGTTAAACACTAACAATGTTTGAAGGCTAGAAAATTATAATTTTAAGTCTAAGTACCTAAAGAAGATTAATGTGACACTGGCAATGAACACCGGCTATATGGCTCATTAAACAGGTAATCGTTATAGGGGAAAGTTCTCGAATGCGAACTGAATGAAACTTTGTACTCTTGTGGTAATAAAAATGGAAATATTTACCTAGGGTTGCCATTTATCGTATCCTACAATAATAGGGGTCCAAATAACATTATTCCGGGAATAACCGGGTTCGATCCCGCCGGCAAGTTTGTAATTTATATTAAAGGGCAAATTTAAATGCTTATTTCGTAGAGGTTCTCTGAGGTCTCTCCCAAGGAGCACTACTTTGAACTTCGGCTTCACGTACCCAGCTGCTGTCAGGTGCCTTATACTGAATATTGCTCTATCTTACCTAGGGGCATATTCTACTGCGTTTACTGCGAGGCCTTCACTCTGTGACACGTCTACTCCAACGGTTGTCACTTGTGTGACCGCAACAAATGTGACCATTGCATTGCGACTTAAGCTTACAAACGACTTTAGTTGAATTAAGATTAATCGTATCTATAAAAATAACTCTGAGTATAGGCTTTCAATTACTCCATTCACTATTAGGTACTTCCACTACCGACTTTAAGTAACTTAGTGACCACGTTTTGACGTGGTAGAGCCATACTGCTATATTATATTATGAGTGAGGCACTAATGAATTGGCTCGACCGGGGAAGGACCACGTCCTCACAGAATACCAGCGTAAAATAGAAGCGTAATGCTGCTGTGTTTCGTATAGTGAGTGTATAGAACCGAAGACACTTTTTACTTATAACGAAACATTCCATCTTAGTCCTCAGGGCTGATAACCGATCTGCACAGCATCCACTTACCATCAGGTGGGATGTGTGCTCGTTCGTCGCCTTTATTCGATAAAAAAGATGATCCGGTTTTCCTCTCCAGCTCTATGACGAATTCAAGACGATACGAATAATCGAAAGAGAACAAGCCTGGCCTGTAAATTGTGCTAAGTAATGTAAGTTACATCTAATTCTCTTTTTTAAACTTTAGTCAACTTCATATTTTCGTCGTGTCGTTTGCTTATGCACGCGCTACTTTCGTAGCATATTAATAATTTTCCAATAATTCTAAGGAAGTTTTTCTTCAAAACTACATTTTTTCTACCTACTTAAACTAATGAATTAAAATACAGATCTACATATTTCTCATTTATTAGGTGAAAGGTCAATTTTTAATCCTATTTGTCAGATATTGTTCAACACACAGAGTACTTCAGTTTCACTTTTATTATATTCAAACAGGTTATAATTTATTCGACGGATAACTTTTATCTGACGACTAATAATCAGCTCGTAATAATTTATCACTATCAAGGAAAAGAACAAAATAATATAAAACTTTTAATACAAAGAAAATTTTTTGCGTGCTAAAACATATAGAAAACATTAAAGTGTAGACTTCTGAAGTGCTGTTCTTATCTATTGTTTAAAATTGTTTTATTATTTTTAGTTCTTCGAACTTAGCTTTCAGTTTCTGTCAAAAGTTTATTTTTTACGCTTTGAGTTGCCTAACGAATATTACGAACTCAGTGTAAAAATGTAACGCATCTAACATGTATAAAAAAGAATATGTTTTTATATATGAAATCGTTCACCATGAAAATTGGTTTATGTATGTATTTGTCAATGCAGGTTTATATTAATAAACTTAAAAAAATAGAAACAAACAAACTTAAAAATGTTTGATTTTATTTATTTTTTCAGTCAAGCGCGGCAATTTATAAATTAAATTGTATGCGCTAAAATAAAAAACGTTGTAAACACAACATTAATATTAATATATAATAATATATTATATAATAGTACTTAATATTAACTGGCAGGACAACGTCTGCTGGGTTCAGTTAGTGTCATCTAAATAGTTACAATAAAAACTTCATTCCCTATTTCATACATTCTTAGGGATATATATATTTTTAATTTACTGTAAGTATAATAAGAGTGACAAAGTAACAAACGAGCACACAGTTCACCCGATGTAAGGGATTGTTCTGACAACATTTAGAAACAGCATAGTTGCGATTATCACATTTCTAAGGATTATTATCAATCATGTACCAATCATGTAATACGTATGTATGAGTTTTTACACGGCATGTTATAATGTAAGTAGTATGAAAAATCTTACTATACAATTTGTCTCCGGTTCTTTACACTTATCATACGAACACACAGCAGCAACAAGCCGTTATTTTGTGCTGGTATTACACAGTACACACCTTTTTAATAAGAAATAATAATTAAATTCAGTTCACAATTGACGAAGATATCGCGTTACATACATATACTAAAAAAACATAGATTGAGTATAAAACATACAGTCGAATTGAAAACCTTTAAGTTATTTTTAACGTCGCCTAAAAGACGCTCTTGTTAATTAAACTTTTCTGCTTTGTCTCCGTAATTTGTGAACGCTATCAGTTTTATGAGCAAAGTTTGTTATGAACAGGGTTGACAAATGCCAAAGGAACGGCAGCACGAGAGATAAACGCGTAGTGCACGAGCAAACTTAGATCAATATCCGCTGACACCAATTTTCAGTTGTAGATTTACCGTGCGCTCAGTGGTTAAGGGAAACATCGCAAGGAAGCATCTATCTGAGAAACTTAATAAAAATTACAGCATATTGAAAGTAAGTCCACGCATTGAGATAACGCAACGGACTATTCGTCCTCGCAAAACCATCTCTAAAATATGAAGAGGCCTGTACCTGCCAAAGTTGTCAAGCAAACTCTACTTTCAATTCTCTTACTACGATATATGTACATGTCCAAAGCTGTACGTAAGCTCATCCTATAGTAATTATATTGTTCTCTAATTTCTATTCTATTCATGTCCTTTTTGGTCCATTTTTTTATAAAGTAATTATATTTTATAATTTCAGTCTCAACGGAAACTAGCCTTATCCGCAGGAAAGGATAATGGCGCCTGTGTGGACGAGCAAACACTAATACACTCGTTGTTCCCTCACTCTCACAGTGCGATGGGACGGAAACCATCACAACAGGGGAGAGATGAGGCGCAGGACCCACGGTGGGCGAATTGTCAGTCGTGTTACGTCTTACTTCTGCTGCCATTAGGCGAGTTTCCCGTTATTTCTAGCATGTAAAACTCCGACACCACAATATCTTTACATTTTTCTTTGCTCTTTTGGCACGTTTGCTTCTGTCACTCGAAATTCCACTTTTACGCATTTAAAACGACAAGAAATAAACACGCTTACTTGTAAATGTTATTTATAACCACTTAAATGAAAATGAAAAATGATTAGTGTACAATGTTCTATAATTTATACTTCTTCATCATCATCATTAATAATTTATTTTTACATTAATTTCTCCAGACATAATTTCAGTCATCGCGGCGAGTCTCAGTGTAGACTAGCCATCTACGCAGTGCCCGCGCTACCCAAGTGTATGCGCAAACACAGGTGCGCTCTCTATTCCCACACCCTCATAATCCTATGGGACGATAATTCAATACCACCGGAGAAATATCAGGCACAGGACCAAAGGCTTTACGTGCTTTCCAAGACAGAGGAATGAAACATTGCAAATTTTTGACTCCACGCCGTAACAAAGAATTTCTTGACATAATATCCTAATAACTGATTACGGCCCCATCAGAGATTCGAACTCAGGACCTCAAGAGTTGTAAATGACCACTACACCAACGAAGCAGTCAATCATTAAATCATTGTCATTACAACTGTTCACAGCTGAACATTGTTTACCATAGATTGTCACAGAGCACGATACTAAGCCACGATCCCCTGACATCGACTCTGAATTTTACATCAGCTCATCACCCTTTTTTATAGAAATCATAAAAATCTGGTGCAGGTCACCCAACACTGCGCTTACCAGTATGAGGTAGCCCCTTGGATACCTACATTATTTTTTTTCTATTAACTAATAGTAATTATTCATAATCTTTAAAAACTGCCAGCCCTAGTACCGAGAGGGGATGAAGCGTGTACGGATTTATAAAGGAGCGAACTGGTCACAATAAATAACCATTATGTCCTCATTCAGCGTCCGCCTCATTTATTTCTATCCAGAAAAAATAAAGCTGTTTTCACGATGAAAGTAAGTCCTGAATTCTTATATTCTTTCAGTATTTTTTATTAAAATAAGGTCATAATAAACGAGATGTGGTCTGATGGTAAGTGGATGATGTAGCCATAAACATGGAATGGTCTAATAACAACCAAGATTTAAAATGCAGATGCGTTGTCACCTCCGAGGACTAAGATGGGATGTCTTGTTAACAGTAAAAAGGGTTTCCGGTTCCACCATACGAGACAGAGTAGCGTCAGGCTGTATCGATTACTTCCATTAAAAAAAAAACGTGAACCCCTATACTTGTATTAACTCCTATATCACTGACGCTTTTGTCGGACATAAAATGCTCATAGACAAACATCCTACGGGTACGAAGGGACATGTATTATTATGCTATACAAACGTTAACGGCGTTTGAGATTCGAACCAGCGGCCCCGTAGCAACCAAACGCATACAAGATAGTGTGATACTCTTATCGACTCCAAGTAGTCAGAAATTCCTTTATGGGACAATGGATACGTTTTTACGACAAATTTCCCAAAAATATGCAGGACCAATCAATCATAATAACACATGATTCACGTGATTGATATTCACCGACTGTGGCAGTGTGAGAATGACAGGGAAACTAACCAGGAGATGGGCAGCAATGTGTTCTTATAACATATAGAAAATAAAAAACTGTGGGTACCATCCTTTAATTAATACTTAAAAAGTTCCGCTGGGCTTCTTCCTGGTACCTCCTTCGACATATGCCTTGAGTTGACTATAGACATCTGGTACTTGATTTTGATTATGTTTTAGTCTAGGAGGCTTTTTAGGGTAAAACTTGAACCTATTACAGTGTTTTTAGATGTGGGAAATTCGTTTTGAATTAATTACGATAAAAACAAATTTCACCAAAAATTGTGTAATAACGAAACGCAAATATATCAATTTGTTTTTTTAACACAGATACACTCATAAAAAAGTTAATCACTCGGACTCAGACAATCTATTTGTGGCTGGAGATGAGACTTATTTACAACTAATTGAGTTGCAGTAGAGAGCGGTCAAGAGGTTTTTATCCACATAACATTATTTCATTTACCACTATAATAGCAGAGTTAAGGGCAATTTTAAAGATAAAAACTTCAATAAACTTTATAGATAAAATTGGTCGAATCGGTTTTAAAACCGAATTAGTACATCCCGACTCCACGTAGTCTTGTCTGCCCTACCCCTAGAATGTTTTTGTAAAGCCGTAGGCACGGAGGGAGAGCAGCTTCGGTTTATTGGTCGCCTTCGGCGATCAGCCTCAGCCGCTACGGCTCGCTTAAGTACCTGCGATTTGCTACGCAAGGGCGAAGGGGCTGCACTTCCCGCAGTGCCGAAGCCATTGCGGAAGTAACTTTGCGAAAAAAATATTACTCATAAATTATACATTTCCGCAACGGGGGAGGGTAGGGGGGTTTCCCAAGACCTCCTCCTCTTCCCTCCCCTCTCCCCCTCCCAACACCGTACGACCGTTGCAGAAGTAACTTTGTGTCAATATTCCTGTATACAAAAGTGAGGTTATAATTTTACAAAAAAAAAAAAATATTACTCATAAACTATACATTTCCGTAACGGGGGAAGAGAAAGGGGGCTTCCCATGACCCCTCTCGCTCCCAACACCGTACGCGAGTACCGGACGTCTATAGTTTACCCTATGGCTTTATTAAGGTACCTACGTGAGGATAATACGGTCACCATAAGCTTTGCCGCCCTATAAAATCAAAACTAGGAGGAAGACCGAGACAATAACACGAAGTCGTATATTATAACCAATATATTAAGAAAAAAAAAACAAGCTTTGGCAATAATTATGAATACTTCGAGAAATTGAGTTAAAAAAAATTAATCACACCACACCATACTAAAATCGACTAAAACATACGTATGTATGTAATTACTCTAAGACTAAAATATTTACTATAAAGTCAACTGTCAAAATGGCGTCGATAAAGCAGTGCCAGTTGATTGACCGATGAGAGCTATTGTATCACAGCGCCATCTATGCAAACAAGGCTGTAGTTTTTGAGTTATAAGAAAGTGACCATAACTAATAACCGGATGACCATATTACCCTCACGTACTACGGAGATGCCGCGAATATGCGCTATTATTCGGTATTCGGCATTACTCGATGTTTTTTTGTTACTAGTCAAATAATAGCTATATAATAATAGTTGTTCGACATTCGGCGAATAGTTGTCTAAAATAATGAATCAAAAGCTATAGACTTAAAAATAATCAAACTTTACTTAAATAGGTGCACGTAAAGGGTTGCCAGTTTTAAAAATATAAAATCAGTATAATATGGGACTGATTTCTTTAGCTTTATTGTTTTTCTTTCTCTGTAACAAATAAATGATTGGTAAATTCAAGACTACAAGCGTGATATTATTATTTAATAACAAATAAATAATTTGATATTCCTTTTTTATGTCGAATGATAAAGGCGAGTTATTCGACATAACAACTATTCGCGGCATCTCTAGTTTTTACCGAACAAGTGGTAAAAGGATAAATTATTATTATCAACAAGTATTCTTGAAGCAGATCGACATCTATGTGTACTCAGACTTTATGGGTCTATGTTTACAAAATTTCGAAACGTTATTTTTATGTGGGGGAAGAGGGAAGAGGAGGGACAAACCCTTCAAACCTGAACACTAGTCTATTTTCTATTTTAATTTAAAGTAATTTCTTCTATTTTAACTTAAAGTAAGAGTATTAATTATAGAATAAGAGTGAAAAACGACCACACAGTCCACTTGATGGTAAGTGGATATTGTGGCCCATAGACGTCTACATTAAGTCTCGACTAAAAATCAAAACACAGATGCGTTGTCACCCCCGAATACTAAGATGGAATGCCTCGTTTCCAGTAAAATAGGGTCTCCGGATCTCTACACTCACCATACGAAACACAACAGTTAGGGTGGATAAAAAGAATGACCCCTTTTTACAAATAAGTTCTTTTATTTTCCTTTGATTGCAAGGTGACAACCCTGAAAGATTTCCTATAAAATGAGTAAATGTTCAAAATCATTGGCTACCTTTTCAATAAAAAAAAATTAAAAGTTTTACACTTTACGTCGTGGATAAGTAGGAATAATAAACCAATACTGCGGGAGCGAAATCTGTTTATTTGGAAACGCATTTTAAACTGCGATATTTTTGCCTAAGCAATGAAGAGGAAATGCCATTAACTTTGAATGGATATTTAGAAACTTATTTCTCGGAAAATATGAGGTGTAGACTACAGTGTGATATTTTGCTAGGCGCACAAAGTTCTGATTTATATTTTTTATTTATATGTGATATGTCACTTTTTCTGTGTGTCAAGAAATATCATAAAAACCTCTAAATTCACGCAAAGTTAGGGCATTTAAACGGTACTAATACTAAATAAGTATTAGCAGTAAGCAGACCAGTAGGTACTAATGCCTACCCAGTACAATCTAATTAGGTATAAATATGTACTAAGTAGGTGGGTATAAATACCTCTTTATCTACATCTATTTTAGGAGCCTTTATTTAGCCTGAATCATACATAACACTATATTACTGATTTACTTACATATAAGTAGTTTTCTTTTTGCAGTTACAAATATCTTGTGAGGCTGAAAAAGGCAGTAATGAAAAAATAATAACAGGAAGAAGAATAATTGACGCCAGCCATTTCTTTTCTGAATTAACCAAAATTTTTAAATCATGGTCCATTGGGTTGCGGCTTCACCGAACTACAACTTATCGGAGAAACACAGAGGGACTTAGAGTCAAAATTTCCTTTAAATGCCAGTTAGCAACCAAAAATTTGTAATAGAAAATAATGATTGTAGTGAAAATTATTTATCATTTAATAAATGCGCAGTCGCAGGTACAATTGAAATAGGCGTCAATCAATGAATCTTCCTTCTTTGTCCGAAAATATGTATTCGACAAACCACGTATTGATTAGTGAAAAGTGAAAAAATGTTTCCATAGAAAATAAAATTTTGATAGTAGGACTGTGTACTGTGAAGAACTGTACATAATGATGGAGAAGCTTGCACGTCTCCAACCAGCTCCGGTCAATCGCTCGTCCCCTGCGACAACACATGACCTCATACTGCATAACAGACGGTCTCCAGATTACAAGAGCTGGGGTAGGAAGCTCTCCGTCATTGGCCGCACTGACCAGACCTTGCGCCTACAGATTTCCGTTCTTCACCCGTCCGGTTGATTTCTTCAAGAACCGCATCAATAAACTGTCACTGTGCTGGCAAAGATGCATCGATTGTATGGTTGATTAATTTCATTAACCAAAATAAAACATTTGGAATAAAAATACGTTACCTTATTTTATAAAAAACGGCATTTTCATAGATAAATACCTTAAATTAAAATTACATTTTATGATCTGTGATCGAAGTCAACTAGTAAGCAGTGGTATACTTATAACGAAAACAATTAAGATAATAAAAACATGACTAGTATCATCTTACCATCAATCTCATAGCACTAATACATAAAAAATAATTATTAGATTATTATATAGTGTGGGCGTATGTAAAAGTAAAAAGTAAAGTTACAGCCTATATACGTCCCACTGCTGGGCACAGGCCTCCCCTCATTTTTGAGAGGGTTTTTGGGGCATGGAAGTGTTCGCCGCGCTGCCCCAATGCCTGTTGGCGAACTTCATATGTCTTCGAAATATTTTTTTCTTATTCCTCAGACATGGAGGTTTCCTCACGATGTTTTCCTTCACCGCCGAGCACGTGTTAAATCAGCACTTAAAACTGCAATTAACAATTTCGTTGATGCCGGCGGGGATCGAACCCGTTCTGTTATATTTACAACGAGCGTTAACCATCTGAGCTACCACGGCAAGCTGCAATTTGTTCATAATTTAAGGAAGTTAAAACATTTGTAATAAATTTTTTACATTCAGGACAATACAATTGACTTTATATTTTATTTTGCTCTATTAATAATACCAACCTAGTATTCCTAATCACAAATAATCACAATACCTCATTAGGTATTGGATAAAAATATCCAATTAGTTACTAATACCTACCCAGTAAATACTAAAATAATAAATGTAGCATTATAATCTGAAATCTGAAATGCACACTGATGGTTTCCACGCCATTATTAGAAAATGTGTTGCATCGATGCTGAAGCGTTTGCGGGGCAGCTCCAATAGCATTCTTAACACAATGGCAGATAGACGGGACTCGCCGCTGCTTGAGCACTGGATACGGCTTCATGCCAAGGTATAAGACACCGGTGCCCTCTTAGCGGACGATCTCAACATGTTC
>DWHP01005149.1:0-12105 GCA_018247895.1 Parnassius honrathi
AGGAGGCTTTCACCATTCTCATTTATACTTTCATCACCAAACGTTCCCAATATCCTTTCATAACCAAGCCTCTTCACTCCAACCCTTCCATTAAAATCTCCTAACATAACAATATTTTCATTTCCCTTACATTTCATTTACACCATCCTGACCATCTCCCAAAACTGCTCTCAGATATAAGTAGGCTTAGACATGTCTGGGACGTAAACCCCTAGAACAAACAACTTCTTTAAGCTCACTTTCAATCGTATCCCTAGCAGTCTAGGGATACGATTCATACTCTTTCACACATTGACCCTTTTTTTCTGAAAAGATGACACTGACTCCCTGGCGTGCCCGCTCGGTCTTGCCTACAGCAGACCAGTACGCGGTATACATGCCATGTGTAGTGGCATCCTTTCCCTCCGTTTCGTCTCATTTACACATAACACATCTATTCCTCTATCATACATGGGCTATGTCGGTCACTCTGGTTCTACTGCGGATAAGTAAGTTTATCACACATAGAAACTCCGAGCATAGCCTCTCCATAGCTCGCAGAGTGACCTTGAGCTTCCTTATACGGGCAGCAGTGAAGGACCACGTCATACACCTACATTTTAAGAAATCTAACACATGACTGGCGGGTTCCCATCGTTCAGAACATCGCCCAACACAAGTTCAGCCATCGTACCTACTCGGACAGTATGACGGCTGAATTCGGCAGTTCTATAGATTAATAATATACAATGTATATTATGATGAAACAGAAAATAAAAAAATATCCACATTCGAGGTTGGTATTGAAAAATGTCACAGCACTTCTAATAAAAAATACAGTCAGTTGAATTTGAACGACTACGAGAAAATAATATTTTCCAAGCCAAGGAATAAAAAACCATATAAAATAATTCTAATTTATTCTTTTACACTTAATTACAAAAATAACTTACAGACACTAGTTACTAAACTCAAGTCTATTGTTTCTTAAAACTCTTCAAAATAGGGTAAATATTGTCAAATGCTTCATATATTTCTTGTCGCACTTTGGCACCAGTTAACACTACTTTACCTGATACGAAGATCAGTAATACTATTCTCGGTTTCACCATACGATATATAAGTCCTGGAAAAAGCTCTGGTTCATAGGAACTGAACTGACCATGTGTGAGCACTAAACCTTCAAGACGGATTGGAAATTTTACGTCACAACTGCCAACCATATTCTGTATTTTAAAGTCTAAAAATTTGGCCTGAAAATTTTAAAAGAATATAAGTATGTAGTAAAAAGTTTAAATATTTTTTTTTAATTTTCAAATGATGGTGATAAACACAAAGTAAGACGTAAAGAAGTAATTTTTAATGTGGTAAAATGGTTCACTCAGATCATAAACGGACGGCCAGGTTATAAACGGACCGCCCAATCGCAGAAGCTTGCTACCAGTAATAGAAATCGCCAGTCGCCGTAATAAATATTTGACAGCGATTTTTAATAAATCGTAACAACAGATACAAAATTTAATAAATTGCTTATTTATTTAATCTCCATTATTTGCGGGATAGTAGCACCGTAATATAGTACACTAACATATTAGCCCGTGGGTGTTTTAGGAGGATAAAAAGCGGAACTGAAATATGAGATGGACAGTGACATTTTCCTGATCACATCTTAATAATACTAACAAAAAAAATAGCGAGCCTTACAGTAGTCGCATAATATGTGTAACATCTGACATCTCTTCTTGGTAATAAGCAACATTAACATTATATCCTGAAAAAAAACTATTTGCTTTTTTAATCAAAATTAAAAATATCAACTAAGTCGTGACAAAGATTACCCTCAAAATTTATAACAGCTAAATACCGATATATTTATGATCTGTACTTTTTCAGACCATTATTATCAGTAAATATAATTATTTATATAGTTTACACATAAATTAGTTTATATAACAGCACAGTTTACCATCACCGCATGCGCTCACTGGTCTAATCAAATAGCGCGCGCTTTCCCAATTTTCTGTTACACTCCGTCCCTTTTCACAAAATTACTCCTACAGATAACGAGAAAGCGAGAGGAAAGATGTTACACATCCAAAACAGGTAACTATAACATATAAATATGTTCGGCAGTGGACTTTTGACGCGTTATAATGACGATGAACCTATTCATCTTATATTAAACAGAAACAGAAACGTTTTATTCAATATGGATTATAAATAATACTTATTAAAAGTCACTTTTTTCTTCATTTACCACTGGTTCGCAAAAATACCTCTGTCCTGGGAAGAACCAGCAAGAAACCCAGGGGGACTATTTTTTTAAAGCTTACAATCATGTATGTTACAATTAACAACACAAAACAAATCAGAAATATTTATGAATACGAAAATATTAAGCAACAATGGACCCTGATGAGGGCCCTGGGGTACGTCAGATTTTATTACTGCGATGCGTGGACTTGCAACCATTTATCATAATATAAAAATATCTGTTCTTCAGATAAGATTCTAGCCATGTGACAACAGGACCATGTATGCCATTTAGTTCAGTTTTGTTAGTTTATTAACTGTGAGGTACATTATTGAATTCTTGAATGAAGTTTATATACAACAGTAGATGTGTTTCTAAATATATCCTTCCTAATTATATGCCTTCCACTTTATTATATGCACCACCCGGGACAGGAAAAGAGGAACAACCTGGTAAGCTGGGCGTAAGCTCTGGAACTCTGGTTTTGATGTAACTCCGAAATTTGATAGTTTACAAGATTGTTAATAAAATCAGAGTTGGCGTGAACAAAACGGGAGTTTCGTATATCATACCAGAATTAAATAAAAATATTTTTGCAAATGTTTTGATGTAATCTAACGAAATGGACATTGGAGTGTGAATAGACACTCTTTATGACTTTCCGTTTAGTAAATTGTGTAGCAATGTAGGGGTTGATGGATGCAGATAGCTCAAGATATTGCTAGTCTTTGGGGGAGACCAACATGATCATTATAATAATCAATATAAATATTAATGTTAATGTTTCATGCATTCCTATCTCATCCACTTCTTCCACTACATTTTTTTAATTATTCTATTTAGTTATAAACTGGACTTTTCACACTTATTCAAAGTCAGTGCTTGACCACACTCCCATCTGGTGGTAAGTAGTAATGAAGCCCCAGATCGTAAATCGCACTGCCTTACCATAATAAAAGCCCATTAGCTCACGCCTTAAAGACAAACATTGTATATAGCGCACACAGTAATCTGTAGAAACAGAAATTACGGAATGGATTAAATTTTCATAAACAGAAAAACTTACAGTAAATCCTAGTTTCTGAATAATTCTAGCATACTTCCTAGCAGCTAGCCTGGAGTCTTCTTCACTTTTGGCACCAGTGCAAACCATTTTTCCTGATGAAAATATTAGGGCAGTAGTCCTTGGTTCTCTGATTCGCATGATGACAGCAGCAAATCGCTTTGGGTTATATTCAGCATTACGAGCATGAAGTGCTATTTTCTTTAAATCCAACTTACAATTGAGATTAACAGTTGATACAATGTTTCTATAAAAAGAGATTGGACACAGTTTAATTAAAAGTTACACATTTCTTTAATTAACACAAGATTAAGTGTTATTTGCAAAGAAATAACACACAATCTTTATTTAGCAGAATTAAAAAAGTTTACATTTTGACTGCATGTTTTTTTAAATGTGTGTTTGTGTGATCCAATTGTGAACAGATATTAATGATCATTTTCTAATTAAATAGTTACTTACACTGCACAATAGTTACATTTCAGAAACGATCCCATATAAATTTGCAGAAAACATTCCACACCTAATGGTGGCAAACAGGGGCTAAGTTTTACTATTATATAAAAGAATTTAAAATTTTTTAAATAAAGTAAAAGCTGACTTGAAAGAACTAAAAAGTATAAAATAATTTCACTGTTTTAGCACCTACTTCAGAATGACAAATTATTTTATTCTTTTTAGTTGAATGAAATCAGCAAAAGTATTACCCGTGCTGTTAAAGAATGGGACCGAAAATGGCGTCGCCTCTATTCACACTGTCGCTATCTATATTCAAATCCGCCGGTAAAGACTGCAAAAACTATGTTGCGATATGCGTTTTTCTGCAACTGATGCAACAGCTGCTGTAAGTCTGCAGGACATAATACTACTTCAGGCTAAATATTTAACATCAACTAGATGCTTGAAATGAAAGATATTCTATAATGCAATTGAGAAATGTTAGTAAAGTAGAAATTCTGGAACAAAGTATATAATTACATCAGAAATCACTTACTGCAATTGAGGCAAAATTCCTGGATCAGCTGAGTGCGGGGTCATGGGAGTCATAGGTGCTGGACTTGCTTGACCGAGAACCTGCTGTCCCACCAAACTGCCACTTGTAATCATTGGTGACATCATATTTTGCTAAAAATAAATCCATATCATTAAATTATTTCTTATTTTTTCAAAATGTAAGTAACCGTGTAAAAGTATCCACTACCCCATAACATCTTGTAGGTGTTGTAAGAGGCAACAGAGGGAAAGTGGAACAGGAGATGGGCTGCAGCATTTTCCTGATAACAACTCAAAATTGCAATAAACTGCAGTTGCCAACCTGCCTGCCAAGCGTGGCAATTATGATCCTGTCATAGCCTATAAAAGTGTACTGCTAAACATAACCCTCCTCCATAGATTACGTAATTTAAAAAAAAATCATTTCATTTCTTCTTAATTTAATGACTTCTGAAATTGGTACTAAGACAGTGAATTGAGGAATTAAAGCTCCTACTTCTGCTATAAAAGGCATTAAATTATAGAAATTATTTATTCCTTAATTTTTTTTATTATGCAGTTATTTTATAATGCTGGCCATCTCCTGTATCATTTTCTCTCTAAAGCTTTTACAAAACCCCAGGATGATATAGTGCAGTGAATATTAGGTATTACACAATTACAGTTATTAATTTAATCCTTTGTAGGAAAGATTTTTTTAATGTTGGCTGGCTTTTACTTTTAATTATTACCATCATTACAGCTTTCCACAAGGCTAGTGCTGAACATAAGCGTCCCCCAAGGAATGCCACAAAGCACTGGGATATATTGCCATAGTTACTACACTTTGTGAGCGGGTTGGCAACTCCAGTTTTTTTTATTGTTATTTTGCTGTTATCAGATAGATGCTGCTGCCCATATTCTGCCTCAGTTTACCTCTGTCGCCTCTTGCAACACCCATGGGAAGATATGGGGTAGTGGATATTCTTATACGACCACTAAATGGCTTTACTTTAAATAAAACCTTTTGGGCATAACAAGTAATTTTTATGTAGGTACTAAAAGAAAACAAAAACAAACATGAGGAAATTACCGGTGTTTGTGGTTGCATCATTTGCTGTGGTGTCGCATAACTAGCGGTTGGTGCATAAGTGTGCATAGACCTTTGAGGTGTGCCCATTAACGATGCTCCAAATCCTACAAGTGGTGAAGAACCTAAGGAGGCTAAGGAATGTTGCTGCTGCTGCTGCTGAAGATGTTGTTGTTGTTGTTGCATTGCATTTGGTAAGATTTGTTGATCCTCTTCTGGTTGATGTAGAGGGGTACCTATACCAGGTATGTTATATGGACTTGGCAGCATTTGGTCCATTTTGTCTTAAGTCTACAAGTTTCTGCACAAATAATACTCGGTCAATGGCCAAAAAAAATTATCATTAAATCAACTGCAAAACAGAAAAACACAGAATTGAAGTTTAAAAATTCTATTTATTATGATTGAAAACAGTTTATATGTGAAACCAACTATTTGAAATTGTATATATAATGTACTCTGTGAAATTGTCAAATAATAATTTTTTAATATTTATAACATGGCCACTGGCCATTGGCCTTTCAGCCGAAATATTAAAAGTTCAACCCAAACTGATGCTATATTATTATCCAACCTAATATTATATTATAAATATTAATAAAATTCTTAACAATATGCTAATACACCACATCGCGAAATTTTAGGAAGATTTTGGCGGTATCTCAATCCAATGGACAGTTGAATACGATAGTATCTCCAGCCGCCCAAGTGGTTAAAAGCTATGAGATTTATATCAAATAAAAAAAATTCACCAATTTTATTTTCATAGCAGTGACACCCGCGCGGCTTACGAGACACAGAAGACGAAATCCGCATCACTAACAAGGGGTTTCGTAAAACCTTGCGGAGTATATACGTGAAATGTTCAAAGCTAATGGACCAAATGATATATTAGTTATTGCACCGGTGTAGCTACCAACCCTACCATTTATGCTGTTGGAAAGATTCGTCAACTAACAAACGTACTTACAGGTTCTTTCACAGCATAACGTATTACGGTAACTCACGGTAACTGTTGTGAACTGTTTAAAGAAATTAATATACTAACTTTTACAAGCCAGTACATTTACAAAATACTACGTACTAGTTGACTCGCCTGAAACATCTTTCGCGTGAAGAAATACCCTATCTAAAAATTCCTTTAGTCTTTAATAAGCTATTCTATCCCTGAATGAGACCAAAGTTTTGAGTCAAACTTTTTGGGAACACTTTCATTATACGCACAACTAAGAGGCGGAAATATCTATGTCAAGAATTAATAGGTTACTTTTAGGCAAGCGTGCTCTCTTAGGTAGGATAGTGGTTTAACGAGAGCCTACCTATAATAATAACGCAGTAGTTTTGGTATCTGATAACAGAAAATATAGTGATTTTCAGGAGATTCCAAGATGTCCATCGGCAAGAAAGTTTGTCACCGGGACTTATTAATTGTGCGGGCAAACGATATCTCAACAAAGAATTAAATCCAAATTTCCATTTTATAATAACGATACATCCACACTAAGAATGTTTCCTAGGTAAATCGTGAGGGCAGTTAACATAAGAACATAAATTTCGGAAGGACAAACATCCAGACCCGGAACAATTATTTGTATTGTTCCGTGCGGGAATCGAACCCGCGCCCTTAGAGTTAAACTCATTGCTAAGCCACTCCATCACGAAGCCGTCCAATATATCTTTTATACTGATAAATATTTTAGTTATAAATTGCTTACTAGTAACCCTTCAATATACACATGGTCGGATCCGACCAAGACGATATTCCGTCAAATTTCAAGCGGTCGGATCCGACCACACCCACCCACTGCACTTTAAACCATAAAATCTATTATTTAGAGACTACTTGTCTATGAAGAAGTTTGGTACTATAGGATTCATGTAAAATTTTCTATACTCTAATGCAGTAAAAACTCAGTTAGTCTATGTTATTTATTTATAATCTACGTTCATTTCATACGCCTGTTAGGTGTGGCGTGTTATTGTGTTGATTTTTGGATTTTTCTAGTGTATTATTAGTGTTTTGGTATAGTGTTTTATTATAAAATTGTAATGAAAGTTTTTGTGTGAATATAATTTATCTTTTTACGTAAATAATTTCGAGGAATATATATATTGAAATAATTGTGATTTTCACGCTGCCGACATTCTCTTTGTATGCTTTGTTTTTGTTATGAAAATACAATAGTCTTATTGTGATGAAATAAAAGCTGACTTTTATATAGCGAATTGTGTAAAGATTTTATAATGCCAAACTTCTTCATAGAAAAAAGTCTTTAAATGTAAGTTTTTATGGTTTTAAGTGCCGTGGGTGGGTGCGGTCGCATGCGACCGCTCGGAATTTGCCGGACGCATGCAACTGCATGGGATTTTTATTGGGGCTGAGGGGTTAAAAAAACTACAAACTAGATTTCGTTCAAACCTATTTTCGGTGAAAGTTTACATGGTAATGTACGTCATATCTTTTTTTAGTTTTATCATTATATTATTTTAGAAGTTACAGATGGAGGGGGGGCACACATTTTACCACTTTGGAAGTGTCTCTCGCGCAAACTATTCAGTTTAGAAAAAAATGATATTAGAAACCTCAATGTCATTTTTGAAGACCTATTCATAGATGAAAAAAAAATTTGAGTTTCAGTTCTAAGTATGGGTAATCGCCAAAATTTATTGTTTTTTTTCTATTTTTGTATAAAAATCTTAATGCGGTTCACAGAATACATCTACTCACCAAATTACAACAGCATAGTTCTTATAGTTTCGGAAAAAGCGGCTGTGACATACGGACGGACAGACAGACAGACATGACGAATCCTTAAGGGTTCCATTTTTTGGCATTTGGCTACGGAATTGTCTATCTGTCCCCTAACAAGCGACTACTGGTCATGTGTACTACTGATTGTTGTTACCTGTGTTTCACAAAGGCTTCAAATTTTTAAGGAAGCTTAAATACCTTCCAGGCTTAAACCGAGCTGCATAAAAGGCCACTAATGGTTTAAGTTGGTTATACCTGCTGATGTGATAAAATGTCAGTGGGGTGGGTATTATTTTGTTATTGTAACTTAGAAGTAAATACAAAGTTGATTTTTCATGACGAAGTTAAATGGCAGTTCAACAAAAAGTTAAAATTTTTAACATCAGTGTGTTAAGGAGCTTAGGATATGTATACTATTTAATAAGTCTTTATCATGGCTAGAGGGAGTTAAAAAACGAGACAAATTTAATTATCCTTTCTAAAATAATTTTGACGTTATACGGTCTTATTTAAGTGCGTTACCAACTTTACTTTGTCAAAATATTAAAACGTGGTATTCCTTTGTTACTCATCATTTATTGTGTATATTATTACCACAAATTACGACATCGCTAGATTGACAAATATATGCTAATAGTATTGTCTAAATTAACGCCTTGTTGAAAAATTGGCAGCAGCTCAGTTTTGAAGAATCACCGCCTACGTTGTATGCATAATAATGACGTGAATGTGCCAAAAGGTAGTGAAAAGTCTTTGGTATTGAAAATATACCTTAAATAAATATTGTCATTGAATTATTATTTTATGTTTAAGAAGAATGCAATGGATGTCACTTACGAAAATGTCTTCGTCCTATAGCTAATCTGTGATAATTTCGAATTTATGTTGAGGAAATGTTATCAACGTGGTAGAACCACGCTGCAGCTATGTTGTGGTTGTAGCACGAGTGGGTCGACCCGACTGGGGAAAAACCACGCTTTCACAGAATATTAGCATAAAATAGTAGCTTAATACTGCTGACTATCGTGTGGTGAGTGTAGAGATCCTGAGACCCTTTTTACTGAAAACGAGGCGTTCCATCCTAGTCCTCAGGGGTGACAACGCATCTGCATTTTGGTTCTTAATCAGGGATAAATGTATGTGTCTATGGGCCACAACATCCACTTACCATCAGGTGGACTGTGTGCTCGTTTGTTACACTTATTATATTTACTATGAAAAAATAGATAAGAGGTAAAATATCCTTCTTAATCTATGTAAAATGTAAAAAAAAACCGGGGATTTCGTTTCGAAAGCCATCTTTCTGATATTTAACATAGTCGCTTCTTGCGATACTCAACGGACAGCATAGAGCTATCTATGGTTTACGGCATCACCACACTGCATAATACGTTAAAATATTTTTTTTAATTCACTATACAGAGACAATTAATTTACAGACGTGTTGTTGTAAGCAGCGCATGTACGCCAATACGAAATTCACCCATAATGACTAAAATTTTCCTATAGCCTGCTCTTATACGTCATTCTATACCATTCAACTTAAACACAATTTGCAAAAGGAACCTACCCAGACGGAGTTCGTAACCTAACCCACCAGTAAATGCTGCTACTACCTATTTGTTAGAAGAAGAAGGAAGAAAATTAAAAAAATTAAAAATGGTTATATTATAGGTGTTAATTGAACTATTATTACGAAACTTAATTAAGTCTTAAATATTTTTATGATGTAAATTTAACTAACGGATAGAAGTTAGATTTTCGGTCGATGACGAGCTGCAGGAAGTCTGTGGATGCAGGTGACTCAGGAACGTACTATCTGGCATTGTTTGGATGAGGCCTATATTCAGCAATGGAATTTTGAAGGGGTATGATGACGTTTCAACATTTTGTGGCAAAATAACCAAAGCTACCAAGGAATGCAGCTGTACTTTGTCTTGGACATAGTTGTCGCGTTGATTTTCTTCACCTATTATAACAGGTAACACATAGACACGTAACGCCATAGTAAAAACAGAATAGTTGGATAACTCCCGCGCCGCGCGGGACTTAAATGCCCATTGTCGCATTGTCACTGTTTTTTTGGTTTAACAGCTAAGTCTCATTTAGTTTTATAAGTAGTTATAATATTTACATACATAATACATACAGATACGTATCTACACATCATATTTGTTAATAATTTCTTTAGTTTCCTCTCAAAGAATGTTTGTCAAAAAAATCCAGCTTTACCTTACAATTAATGCCTAATAACTAACTAATATACAAGTAAATTAACGCTGAGCATATGGTGTCGGCTCAGATTTAATGTTTAAAATTAATTTGATTTGAAGTAATATGATAATTAACGTAGTTATGAGGTATGTATCTTTGTAAAAATATAGTAATATATTTAAACTAACACATATATTTAATTTATTTTACAAAAAAGGAAAATAAAACGAAAAAAGACTGCTAGCAAAATTTCATTAAAAGTCAACAAAGTCTTAAACAAAAGTAAACAAAAGTGGACGTTCCCGACTCGGCCCGATGTTCCCGACTTAGCAAGTGTTAAGTGTGACTTAGTCGTTGTGTGCGTACATTGGCTAGTGCGTACGGGTCTTTACTGTCACGAGCCAAGCACGTATACATATTAGCGGCGTTCGGTACATTTCTTAGAATATAGCCTACTATTCTGTTTTTACTATGGTAGGCTTTGGGTGTAACGCGTTACCTGATATAAAGATACGGCTGTGTGTGTCGTTATGATACCAAGCGATAAACCGCTAATAGCTATCATTATGATAAGGAGTTACGTAAGCTTGCTTGGATATGAATTTAAAAAAAAAACGCAAACAAGTTTCATGTACATTCTTAGTTTGATAAAAAATATACTCGAATATTATAATTGTAGTTGTTATAGAAATTTTAGCATTAAATATCAATTTGGCATGTTGAAGGACGTGATTGTAGAATTTTTGATTTTAGAACACCTAGGTTTCTAGTCTCTGTCCCTTGTTTGATAGATACAGTCTGAAACTCCTGTAAACTTTTTAAAACAAAAAAGTTACACTTTTATGGATTTAACATTAAGCTGTTTTTAATAGCAATTTTTAACATCTAAAAGCTTATTCATGTAATTTGCGATCCTTAATGCGAAACGATATATGCACAATAAATTGTAAGTAGACAGTGAGCAGTGTGTAGTGAGTGGACTTAGTACGGATTCTTGAATAACACCTAGCCTGAAAATTGTTACCTTTTTACACATCATGCTACTATTTTACAAATCGCATACTTACATAGAAAATAATATATGTGAAATGAAATTCAAAAGCCAAAAAGCATTATGACAAATTTGACATGACACTTCAATACCTTATTTTTTCTATTGTTAAATTCTTAGGACAATGAACCTTCTTAACAGAAACGTTAGGACGTTAGCATTATTTATTTCAGTAGGTATGTATAGGTCACAGAAATCTAAATAATAAGGTACTAGAAATGCCTTCTACTGTCTTTTAATATCGGGACGCGTGTCGCCGGTTCGCAGCTAGCACACATAGACAAACAATAAATACACAATTTCGCCAACACATATCTCTAGCATTTATGTAACAAAGATTAAACTATAAATTAAGGAATATTGCGTTAAGGAATATTTTATACAAACGCAAAATCTCAGGAGGTAGAGAATGACATTGCAAGCTCACTCTAACTTGGGCGTAATGCAGCGCAACGCACGTTTGGATAACTTTCTATTTAAACGTCGTTGATCCTCCGGGAGTCTCACACTAAGTAATAACTTATTCAATGAAAGTGTCTCAGTCATAGACGCTTTTAGTAATAGACGCTTTTATAACCAGAGAAAGAGGATATAATAAAGCGTTAAGGATAAGTATATCCATTTATCTTTAATACTCGGATCTTTTGG
This sequence comes from Parnassius honrathi, assembly GCA_018247895.1. Classification (NCBI taxonomy): domain Eukaryota; kingdom Metazoa; phylum Arthropoda; class Insecta; order Lepidoptera; family Papilionidae; genus Parnassius; species Parnassius honrathi. The sequence continues at coordinate 12,024 of DWHP01005149.1, forward strand.
AAACCTGGAATAATAGCATTGTATTAAATAAACAGATGTATAAATAAAATGAATACAACATGATACAAACAGCGAATATATA
>DWHP01005150.1:0-12104 GCA_018247895.1 Parnassius honrathi
GTCATATGTATTTGGCATTGGACTTTACCGAGTCCACCAATTTGGATCCTTTGGTAGTATTCAGAAAATAATTAAAATTCAAACAATTTACTTCAAAGTGCTATGTGAAGAGAAGTTGTTTGTCTTGAGGTTTTTACTTTTGAGTTTTGTTGAAAGTATGGAGATTATTAAAAATGTCGTGGGAATCCAGACAAAGTACGACCACCTGGCAATCCCATGTAAAGCAACCGAAAGGTCCCGAATTAAACAGTAAAAATTAAACGCGATATAATCCGTAAAATTAGATTCATTTAAGTATCTAATAAAATAATGTGACGTTACTAAGTTTTGGTTAAAAACTTGTGAGACTTAAATAACATTGCTTTCATTCAAAGGATGTGATTAACCTTAATATCATGAATGCAAACGATACAAACATCGCAAGCAATTCAAGCAACTGTCATCATATAGAAATCAAACAATGCGCGAGTAGATCTCATTAAGTGTCAGTTACAATGAGCTTTAGTATTCATTGACGGTAACCGATCATTCTGTTGGCCTTCATAATAGCATTCTTAGACATTCGCAGAATCCACTGTAACTGTTTCTCATATGTGTTCGATGTAAACTGAACCGTTGTCGAGCATCGGTAAACATGTGTATGATAGGACAATCGCACGTGTTAAACACAAGATTCATTTGTAACTTGTAAGTAATCTTGGACCGTACATTTGTCGAAGCTATCTTTTTCACTAGACCTAATGTGACATTTATGTTCTTTCACTACAATCATTAGTAAATTTTCCAATAAAATCTACAAAAGTTCACTGCTAATTATAGGCCTCTCTCATAGAAGGGACTTTTGCCATAGTTGGCATGCTTGGCCGGTGGAGGACGTCCCTTTCCGACTCTTCCGTTCACTTCTGCAACATAAATTTGCTTTGTCAGTCTTTCCTCATTCATTCTTTCTACATGACCAAACCACCTAAGCATTCTTTTCTTAATTCTAGTTACAACATCATCTTGCAAATTACACTTTTCTTTTATCACACAATTTCTCTCCCTGTCCCTCAGATTCAACCCTAATATAATCCTTAGCGACCGCATTTCTACTGCATTTATTCTACTCTCGCGCTTCTTCTTCCCCACGTTAGAGACTAACATGGCATTGTTAATATGCCATACGTGCCTTTTTTGACCCAATAGAGTGTAGAGCCTCATTTACTTTATTTCTTGCATTCACTCGTCGTTCTATATCCTTATCATATCTCCTATCCCTACTGAATACACATCCTAAATATACAAACTCATATACTTGCTCGAAGTTTTATAACTTTGAGTTATACTAAGGAAGTTGCTGTTGCATATCTCCTGTTTTAGTTTCCCTTTGTCCCTCTAAGGAGGATGGCACTGAAATTTTTTAGAACTGGCCACTTGTAAACGATATAATTAAAAAAAAATAAGTAAAAATTTTGAAAATGGAACTCTTTACCAATACTATTGTGTATGTATTTTATTTATTTGTCATTTGTTTACGATTTGGCGGCAAATTGAAAATTGTCTGTGTCACGTTAGTATGAATTTAAAACGCGAGAAAATCTTCGTACAATGACTTTTTATGACGTTCGATGTCATTTAAGTCAACGAGAAAGTTATGATAGAATGGAATGGTTTCACAATGAAACAACATCTCGTGCCACTGTTAACAACTTATTTAATGAGTTTTAACGTGGTCGAACTAATCTCACCGATGATCTGCTTGAGGGACGGCCTTCTACGGTGACGACTGAATATAACATCAGTGTTGTGCAGCGTATGATAGAGACCGACAAAAGAGTGACTTATCAGCAGATTCGTACAAACTTAGGCATCGGTATGAGTCAAATACACAAAGTTCATCAGTTGAACATTTAGCGGTCAGGAAGCTTTGTACCCCGTGGATACTTCATAAAACTCCGCCCAAAAACTCCGTCGTACTGATTGGTGTCATGAAATGGTTCAAAGATTTTACGGAGGTGACTCAAACGCTGTGTTCGTCATAGTTATGGGTGACGAAAGCTGGATTTATTGTTATGATCCTGAAACTAAGAGATAGTCTGCTATCTGAGTGTTTCTTTCCGTGGAGTTGGCAATTAAAATGAAGAGAGGTCGAAGCGTGGCAAAAAAGATAGTGGCCTCGGTAAGGACAGGTCATTACGCCACAATTATTTTAGAGGATCGAAAAACCGTTACTGCGTAGTGGAACACTAACAATTGTTTGCCACTTGTCTTGGAAAAAGTTCGGGAGAAACGACCTCGTATTAGGATCCTCCTTCACCACGACAACGCCTCGTCGCACACCACCAAGCAAACAATCGACTACGTCGCGACGTCAAACGGGGAATTACTGAGTCACCCGTCGTATAGCCCTGACCCCGCGCCTTATAATTTTTAATTATTTTCGAAAATAAAAGAAAAACTTCGAGAAAATGTTTTATGTACGCCGAGGAAACAATGGCTGCATTTCAAATTGCCGTCGAAGAGACACCTAAGGACGAGTGGCCAAAGTGCTTTTCTCAGTGGTTCTATCGGATGCAGCGATGTATTGATGTAAGTGGACACTATTTTGAAAAGATATTAAAACTAATAACTAATAACTTGCTAGTTTGTTCAGTTTTGATTTTCTAAGAACTTTCAATGTCACCCTCGTGCAGCACTCACGGGACGATATGGTGTAGTGTAGTGGATAGTCTTACACAGTGCATTGTATTCTGCATTACAGACTACTAAACTTTAAACTACTACAACCTCATTCCTGTTTGTCAAACTTCTAAACACGGAATATTTTTTATATATTATTTACAGTTGTTGTGTGAAGACCCGAACTGGCGCATTCAAACGCTTGATATATTTTATATTATTTTAATGTGATATATTATAGTAATTCTAATAGAATATTGTCAATTGCGCGGGATATTGCTATGCATAATATAGCATTTACAAGCCGGCGATAGAAACTTTAGACTTAGGCGTGAAAAATCATTTCTTATGTTATGCCAAAACATTTTCTAATGTAAATAGTTTTTACGGATTTTAAACTGAAGTTCAGTCTGCGTACATCGTACCAATTAATTAATAATTTTGAACTGAATGTAGTTGTGGGAACCACAGGGTTTGTCGTTCCTATGTCATATTAAGTTAATATGACATTGGGACGTCAAACCCCTCAGTTCACTGTAACCGGGGGTGCTGTAAAGTACTCGAAACGCCAGAAATACAAAATAAGTTAATATATGCTACAAAATCACAGAAACTGGTTTTATTTAAGCGTAGAAAATCTCTAACTACAATCTTCTAAGTATTACGATAAGGTCACTATGGGTCTATGTACAGTAGTGGAATATTTGCGAAATTATACAGTGTAGAAGAAACTGTGTATACGTCGTAGAGCCATGCTGCAATTGAGCTGCTATTTTACGATGGTTATCTGCGAGAGCTCCCCGGTCAAGCTGATCCATTCATGATACAACTGTATATATTATAGTTGCAGCATGGCTCTACCAACTAAAAACGTGAAATTATATTAAAAATAGAATGTTGGTTCTCAATTAGTTTAAAGAACACCTTCCTCCCACATTTTGGTGCACTGTTACTGCCACTGGTAGTTGCTAGGTGGTTATGATGAGGTCTTACCTCCGGTCTTGATGGAGTGATACGAAAGTGTACTTTAGTGACTACTACAGGAACTCCCGGACGAGTTAGAACTAAGTGTTCCGAGCTTGGGCTCGTTTTGTTAGTTATGATGAGTTCTTACCTTCGGAATTGAGGGAGTCCAAATAATACTAATTTGGATAAAAAAAGAACCATCAAAACCGGTAGTAGGTAGTTTCGCGTGTTTTCCATCTATATGGTTCATTTTTCATAATGTATGATTTTTATTTAGAAATGGCAGCCACGTGGCAGTGGCAGTAAACAGTAAAGAAATACCAAATACAATTAACCATATAAAAAAAACATTCATTAAAAATTCACGGTTTCATAAATTCGGGCCATCTAGCGTCTATTTTATGTACCACCTTGGGTGTCAATCAGTTGTTCGATAAAGTGACTACTTATAGAATGAAGTAGGTGGCGCTATTATAATTTTACTCGAAAGAAAATATAATATCTATGTGTCTAATACATATATTAAAAGGATTGTTACATTTACTATAAAATTAAATTTTCTTATATTGTATGCCGAATTTGTGGTTTAAATTATAATTTGAAATCATTTACAGTAACGTATTTTCGTTTTATATTTCATTTAATTTGAAGGTTTCTCTTCTATCGCGTGTAAGCTGCCCGCATATATTTTTTTATAGAATGAGGGTAACAAACGAGCACACAGTCCACCTGATGGTTAGTGGATGACGTGGCCTGTAAACATCTACATTTATCTTCGATTAAGAATCAGTCACCCCTGAGGACTAAGATAGAGTGCCTCGATTCCAGTAAAACGGTTCTCCGGTTCTCTACACTCACCATACGAAACACAGCAGCATTGAACTGCTATTTTACGCTGATATTCTGTGAGAGTGTAGTCCTTCTCCGGTCGAGCCGACCCATTTATGCTACAACCATAATACAGCTGCAGCGTAGCTCTACCACGTAGGTCACTTGGCAGCCCAACTATTACTAGCAGTATCAGAGGTTTCGCACTTATGACGTTGCTTTTCGTCACCGGTATGAATTATTTTACGTCTAATGTTAGTTTTACGGTTATGCCATTTTGTAATCATTACAGCACATAACAAGTCCACTGTTGATCATAGTTCTCCCCCAAAGAACGTCAAAAAGCACGGTCTGGAGTCACCTGCATCCATTGACAGCATGTTTTACCGGGTCGTCAATCAATCTGTATAATATATACCATGCAATATGTAAATTATGTGTGTAAAGTTTTGCACAGCTTAAGCGTGAAACGAGAATGGTTGAGCTTTTTTTATTTATTCATGTAATTTTATGTGAAACAAATAGTCATTTTATAATAAAAGTTAAGAGCTGAGCCACCGCAGAGTCTATTACACTTGAGGATGCCTCGTTTAAAGCTTAAAAACGTGTCATATTATCGACGGTGGTCTTGCTAATGTAGTGGTGTCGGAATTAGTAGTGACGGGGATAGTGCAGCACTTGAGGGAGGACAGGAGGTGCTCTTCAAACTAGGTAAGACACATCATGTTATTTTATTACGCGGATTACGCGCGTTTAGCTAATTTGTTTTTTAACATCTTTAAAAAAGAAATGATTCCGCCATTATCTATTTGCGTCTTAAGACATTCGCGAGGCGAAAAGGGGTGATAGTTTTTTTTTTCACTTCAGAATATCTCGGCTATTTGAAGTGAAATTGAAGTTCCTACGTGCGTTTTCTTAAAAGTTCTAAAAACATTCTCGATCATTAAAGATTTCGATGTGATTACCTTTCCAACGGAATATGCTGTAAGATTGCTAATGATTTATTGACGAGCGGTTGATAGCTGGGATAAAGACGCTTATCCCATATCAAACATTCAATCAATATCCGTGTTCATGAATATAAGCCTATATACATCCCACGGCTGGCTACAAGCTCCCCCTAATTACTGTGAGGTTTATAGCGTAGTATGTCAGTATTAAATAATGAACTACATATACATATCCTCGATATATATTTTTATACGTGGTAGAGCCAAGCTGCCGCTATATTATGGTTGTAGCACGTATGGGTCGTCTCGACCGGGGAAGGACCACGATCACAGAATGCCAGCATAATTTATAGCACCTTAATACTGCTGTGTTTCGTATGGTTAAGGTAGAGATCCGGAGACACTTTTTTACTGGAAACGAGGCATTCCATCTTAGTTTTCAGGGTCGACAACGCATATGCGTTTTTTGATACTTAATCGAAGACAAATGTAGATGTCTATAGACCACAGCATCCACTTACCATCAGGTGGACTGTGCGCTCGTTTGTTGCCCTTATTCTATTAAAAAAAATTGCATTATTTTGGTAATTATTTATTATATTAATTTTTATTATGAACTAACAACAGTGACGACTACGTTGAGCAGTGGTTTAGCAATGAGTTGAAGCGCTGACGACCGCTGGTTCAAATCCCGCACGGAACAAGTATTTGTATGGCCTACAAATAATTGTTTCGGGTTTGGATGTGTGTCTTTGTATGTAAACTGCTTCCACGATACAGAAAATCCTAGTGTGGGGGGTACGTTTTCACAACAGATAAAATACAATATTATAGGAATGACATGCTTTAATTCCTTCTTCTCCTTTCCACCTTCGGACAACCAGGTGGTCGGCGGGTGTTCACCCCTTTGTTGTTGATATTCCACGCATTCGAAACAAACGTTTTGCTTCATCTTTTGTTAGCAGTGGAATAATTTACCAGCGCCTGTATTTCCGTCCGATTACAATCTGGCAGTCTTCAATGCGCGATTTACCATCTAGGGATTAATCATCACATACCATCAGGTGGGATTGTCTCTAGCGCTGGTTTATAATAAGTAAAAAAAGAATATTCACCGGTGTCGGGTGGCGCAGTTACCGGGGGCAGGACGCTCACATTGGCCGTGGAGACCGCAGGCGGGCCCACCGCCCCCTGCGCTCTGCACTCGTACGTTGCAGAGTCCTCACGCCGGGCGTGCCTTATCACTAGCACCGAGCGCCGTCTGAAAGTTTTTTTTAAGTTTAAGTACGAGTGACAAACGAGCACACAAGTGTAACATATAGTTAATTAAAATGGTACATTACTGGGTGTACAATTTACCTGAAATAAAACTAATTTTGCAGAATTCTTGTGTTTAATTTTTACTTTTTTTAATTTTCGACGTTTTGAGCACTTAACAGTCTATTTTAACGGGGGGACGTCGGGAATTGCAATTTTAAGTGCTGATTTACCACGTGCTCGGCGGTGAAGGAAAACATCGTGAGGAAACCTGCATGTCCGAGAAATAAAGAAAAAAAAATGTTTTCGAAGACATGTGAAGTTCGCCAACACGCACTGGGGCAGCGCGGCGAACATTTCCTTGCCCTAAAACCCTCTCAGAAATAAGGGGAGGCCTGTGCCCATCAGTGGGACGTATATGGGCTGTAACTTTAACTAACTTTATATAATTGACATGCAGAAGAAATATCGTTAGTGATAGCACGCAGCCTTGTGAAACACCAGCGTTAGAAACCTTGCAATTGGAGCACGCATCTTCTATTACGACCTTGATGCTTCAGTACGCAGGAAATTAAGTGATCCAACTGCACAATTTCTCAGGAAGCCCATAGGAAGGAAGCTCTAAAAGAAGCAATTTGTGCCTAACCGGATCGAATTCCTTTACTACGTCCTAACTTACTGTTAAGGCCGTTACCTTGGATTCTACTGCCTTAGTCCATCTATGAGTCAAAAAGGTCAGAAGATCACTAGCTGACCGACAAAACCTACATGCTTAAGTTGGACGAGTCTGACTCATCGCCTTTTCTAGGGATCAGGTAGACCAAATCTGACTACTCTCCTTGTCATTTCAACTTCGCAATGTGGGCGCTCCGGACGGAGACCGTGGGATCCATCGAAGAGCGTATTTTAAACTAATACATGAAATCATTGGCGATTTGCCTCGGGTTACCGACTCCATCCACACTTACCGGTCGGCCAGGGCTATTGCCGCACTTCCTAGTAGTCTTCCAAATCAAACAATCTTTAAAATGTTTCCTGGATCAGTGTGTAGCTAACGCGTCCATTTTAAGTTGTTCTTGATTACGTTTACACCATTTTAAACGACTTTTAATTTTTTTTCTGGATTCATTCATAGCAACATCATCTCAACATTTTCGCTATCCACAACGGCACTTATTTCATCCAACATCTCCGTGAACACAGGTAAATTACGTAATGAGTCCGGGGGCATGTATACGGATAATACAATAATAGATCGTCGCCCAAACGTAGCCCTTATAGCTACGAAACGGGTACCATTAAACTTTATCACAGTTACGCTATCAAAAATACCTTTTCTCCAGAGAATGGCGCCGCTCCATGACCTACCCTTCAAAAAGCCTGCTGAGACATCGAAAGCCTATTTACCATTGTATTCATAATCACTAAAACTTACTCCAAGAAAAGGCGCATCGTGGGGTAGTTGGCATGTCTCCTGAAGTGCCAGTATATCAGATGTTTTACAGGAGTTATGAATGCCATTTAGTGACCTTTTAACAAAAAGAACAATTGTAACTTGTCAAATTGAAATAATTACTAGGTTTTAAGCACATAAAGTAATAATAGGGAATTAACTAAAACTATTTTCTTTTTTTATATACAAAAAATTAACAAAACGCCTATATATAATACCACAAGGCATCATCTTTCAAAAATAAATCTATGTTTTGAATTAAATAACTCATACGCATTATACGATTTTGCTTTTTGCATGTTTATCATTTTTAAAGATATACTTTCGTCGGTTCCATCTTTTATATAGCTAATAATGTCACTTATACCAGTACTACTTGTATGTCAAGGCAAAGTCATAAGGGGATTAAGCGTAATGGGCGTTAAAATCACCGAGGATAGGTTCACGATCTCTGTGGATGTGACCTCTTGTAGCATGAAGTCTGCAGCCATTTGAAATTGGCCGATGAGTCGGTCTGTATCAGAATTACCGCTATAGGACCTATGGAGGCACCATAGATGCGAGGATAGTCGCCGCTGTCTACGCGCAGCCATAAGTTGGACAGGTAGACGTGTCGAAAACAGGTCTCTGACATATACGAAAACTCAAACCTGGGGTACAAAGGAGTGTTCTAATTTGTAACCCGGCTAGGAGAGATACAAAGTATCAGCCAGAGAGGACACCTGTGTCTCGATTAGAAAGATGGATGGTTGATGTATTAGAAAAATGGATTTGCTGTCTCCAGATGGTAGTGGATGGCGTTAAGGTTTGAATGAAAATGTAGAAATTTACGGATAGCGTTACAGTAGCGTGTACCATCAAATTGGTGACCCGACGGTGAATACGCAACCAACAACCTTCTAGAAACTACAACAGTGGTAGAGCAACGCGGCTTTGCTGTTGCGCGTATAACCCGGTTCAAACCAGGGTGGTACCACGAACTCACAGAAGACCAGCGTGAAGTAGAGGCTTTGCTTCCACCGTGAGGGTACCAGCCCTGGAGAAACCCTTGCTGAGCATCTATGACCAAGGTACTCCACTCCTGAGTGTGGGTACTCAGGCTGCCCTGCGTATTCTGAGGGGGGGGGGGGGTAATTCCGCTTGAAACTAAACCTGCTCGGAGCAAACGGAGCAAAAAAATCAAGGACGCCCCTGTCACGCTATCCGTGAATTTCTGCAACATCAGGGGACTTTATTCGAACCTTAACGCCGGCCACTACCATCTGCAAATGGTGAAGCCGGAAGTTCTCTCCGGCTGATACTTCGTATCTCTTCTACCCTGGGTACAAATTATAACACTCCTTTTTAATTGTACCAGGCCCGTGCTCACGCATCGACATCTCGGGATGTAACTACCAGTGCTTTTAAAAAGATAGAAGTATAATTTTGTGTCATTGTTAAGACAAAGTCAAAACACATCGGCAAAATTGGTGAGAAACTAGTTCGTCTTCCTTCAGCATTCCATTCTGGTCTCTCGCCAAGGCTGTCCAAGAGACTTTCTGTCAGCCAACTCTCTCATCTCTACACAGGGAGGACTGTACTTGCCGCGAAAGCATGGTGGGCGTGGCTTTCCAAGCGCGCTCACCATGCATAATCGTGAAGTGTAGCCTCCGTCATTACTTCCTGGCGAGATCGGATAATCCACGATCGCATGGTAGGACCCGGCAGTACATAGCATTCTGACCGTGAGACCGTATGAAAGAGGAGCTCCGTGGGAGGTTTTACAAGACTCTACATGAGCTTTTCGTAGATATAGTCGTCTCCCTCAACTAGCTACGTTTCAATGACCTTTTCGGGAAAACCAAGGGTTTTGTTTGTGCTGTACAGGATCGGGTTATTAAGACCAACAACTATCGGAGATACACAAGAATGACACCGTCGACATCTGTCGAGCTTGTTACCTTCCTGGTGAGTCTTTCTAGTCACATGTCATCTCTGGTTGTTTGGCGCTTTCTAACTCCGATTCCTTGCACAAGCATAACCTAGTAGCCAGGATTCTATACCAGGAGCTCACCCTGAATTACTTGCCGGAAGCCATGCACGAATATGACAGCGCCAGGCTCTACTGAGACCGGGCCATGTTGAAAATAAGCCTGATATTTTGCTGATGGACCGGGCACCGTCAAGGATATTTTCGGTCGACATTACCATTTCATATGACGAGAACCTAGTGAAATCCGAATCAGATAAGAAAATAAAATATCTGGACCTGGCTCACGAGGTGATCTGCCGCTTGAAACTATTCCTGTAGTCCTCTCTGCGAATGCGCTAATCTCGGTCAGCCTCTCGTGTCATCTGAGGCGACTGCAATTCCGTGATGAGTTCAAATGCAGAAGACGGTTCTCCTCGATACCGCTCGCATTGTCCGCTGGTATCTTTCTCTTTGCCCCTAACCCTAGGCCGTTTGGTCTCTTCTGCCGAGGGCTTCCATCTGTTTGAGCTTTCATTTATTTATGTATTTTTTAATTAATTTTGTTAGTATATTTGTACTTACGTATATTTATCATACCCTTTTATATATTTATTCTGCCCGACCAGATGAGAATACTTTATAAATATTCAAAAAATAATATAAAAATAAATTTACCAGGTAGAACCCTTCTTTATGCATAGGATTCCGTCTGTTTGATTAGGTTAACCCTCCACTTACATCTGTCACCAAATATCAATGCTTGCACTATTGTGTACCAATCTATAAATGACATAGAGCTAGTATAATTCCAAGCTTTGCGCAAACCATCTTAGGCTGCGATCTATAGATCATACTTTGATTTTGCTCAGACTTTACCTTCGAGATAAATTAATATCGGTATTAATAGAGCTAACTTCGAAGTCGTGCTGAGTGCGTGCTTAGCAAAGCCTAAGTCAACGAAATCGACGACTTACGAAAAATTCAGGATATTAACGAAAACCACCGTATTAATTTAAAATTGTTGTTTTCATGTTGCTCTAATTATTTATAACAACATATATGTCGTTTTAGTACGTCTTCTAGTTTTAAATACCATTAATCTTTTAGAATGAATTATTTACAATTATTATAACTTTTTCTCTGTAATTTTTGCACTAATTTCATCCGTTTCAATTCACAATCGTCGAATCAGCAGAAGAAAATATCAATTTTAGCCAAAAATTTATATTATTATTAAATTTCTAAAGTAGATAGAACTTTACCATACAATAGAATATACCGAACTCTACATTCTCCATTATATCACAATGTCCTTAAACAAGCCGGGTTACAGAAAATCCCAAAGAAGAATGGCTCCAAATTCTGAAAGCGTAGTTCGAATACGTAGATATGTATATAGATAGAATCGAAAGTCCAAGATTCAGAGCCAGTCGTAATAAAAAAAGATCAGACATTTAAAGTATAAATAAGTACTTAAAATGCACACAATAGCAATAAACCAAAAGCTTCACGTTTGAAACAGTGATTTGACCGCCTGACCAAAGGTTCGGTTTTTTTCGCATATTTTAAACTAAAGTTAGTTAAATGTAATAATAACTTATTTATGAAATAAAAATTGAATTGTTATCGATTTTAAAATACTAACTTTTTTGAATTTTATAAGCTTAACTCAATCTTAGCTCGATACTACTATAAATTCAGAATGAAAGATTATGCTAAGCATATACTCCGCTAAACTATTCGTAAGTAAAGCCTGAGCAATGTCAAAGTACGGTCTATAGATCTCAGCCTTAGTTCTCAGAGGAGACAACGCCTTCTTCTTTAATCTGTAATCATTTTGTATGAAGTTGCAAGCCGAAGGATTTCATGGACTGAAGTAGTCACTTACCATTAGATACCATTGTGTTAGTTTATTGTTTCATCACAGCCCTTGTAACCAAATTGATAAGCCAAATTGATATGGCGTTTCTGTTAATCCTGCCAAATGCAAAGTTATAATCTTCGGAAGTTCGCAATTATTGGCTAAGGTTGATTATGGAAA
>DWHP01005151.1:0-12104 GCA_018247895.1 Parnassius honrathi
GTTTATTTTTACACTAAATACAGAAAACTACTTTTAAAAATAATAGAAACATGAAAACGTGTGATTTTTCTCGATATATGTGTAGTTTCGTTATTCTAAAAGTGCAATAGTAAAAAAAATAAGTAAATAGTAAAAGACATTTTTAGCTCAGAAAATTAATGGATTTCGATTAGGTGAGAGTAGAGCACAACCTCAACGCTTCGCTTATGAGGCGTCCAATATACTTATCTGGACAAAACTTTAAAACACGTTTAAAAGAGCACACGTATGTAAATAATGACACTGTTTTTTTTAGTTCGATGAAACAAAATCTGTGTTATATTCTCGAAAACAACGTTCGCGGTTTACAAAACAAGGAACTAGTCTTCTCACCCGCCGCCAGTCAACTAAAGAAGTTGTGGAGAATTTACCGTTACTTAGTGAACAATGTATTAAAACCACAGAGCCTGTCGACATAGAGATCTTTGTATCTCTTTGCGTATTCTATCGTATGTACCACAGGGAGTGCTTAGAGGAATTGTTTGGCCTAATTACAGCCGCTCAATTTCACCATCGCTTATTGCGACAAATACCACTGCGATACCACCCACACCAACTGAATGACTAGCTGTCCGCCACTGTGCGATTTAAAATAAGTTTTCTTCCTCACACAACTTTCTTGTGGAGTCAACTACCACCAGCAATTTTTCCGGAACGATACGAATTAGGGACCTTCAAGAAAAGAGCCTACTCTTTGTTTAAAAGGCCTTCAACGCATCTGCATATATCCTGCATATATGTGTTGCAGTCGTTCACGGGTAGCGGTAGTCACTTACCATTCAGTGCGCCGCATGCTCATTCGGCCCCTCTTATATAAAAGAAATTGTTAAATATAATAAATAGGAACGAAAATACATTAGAAGCAATTTAGGATTTACTGGAATTTCACTTACGTCATATTGCATTAGTAAGCTCAAATGGCAAAATGCCAATCGTCAGTTCTTTGAGCTATATAGCTCAAAGAACCAACAACCGATGCGGATGAAAGGTTCTTGAGTGGCAGATTCGTACTGGCAAGTATAGGCCTCCTCATAGGTGGTGTGACGACCCGGTGAAAGATGCTAGAAGTTAATGGATACAGGTGCTTCTGCATTGTTTTTGTGGCATTCTTTGGGGAGATGTTCAGCGGTGGGCTTGTAAGTGCTTTAATGATGATAACGATATATTATGTAGAGTTATCAAGGAAAGAGCATTCTCGGTTGACCTGCTGGACCTCTCTATCCAGCGCACACCAGCTAGTTTCTTAAAGCTAACATTTTTCAACCACTATAGTAAATTTTTTTGGCTTTCTCAAAAACATAATATCTATTTTGTTAAGTAATTTTCACAATAGCGCTGTCCGTACTACAACCACAGAAATAGTAATAATAAGACAATAGAAATGAATTAGCGCTCGATTACTTCCAAAACTGATGTCGCCACATCTTACCGTATTATAAACATACGCACAATGTACAATAATATCTGATGTTTCACACTACATTGCTTGGCGAGTTTGTCAACGTAGAACAAAAGCGGCAGTAGTAATTGTACAATAAGAAAAATAATAAATGAAAGTTTACAAAGGGAAATATCATAGTAGATTATTCATCTAGATGTAAATTAGTTAAAACAATGATAATTATTAAATAATCAACTTACCGATGAAATGTTATGCTTTTATTAGTTGAATTACACATTCTTGATGAATTTTTACAACTGATTATGCTGCAGTTCACCATTATAAATTTATAATAACATAAATTCACGTACGACGCGCAACTAAATCACAAAATGGCGAATGATGTTCGTAAACACATTATAGCGCTGACAAGGTCACGCGTCTATATGACTTCTATTGTTTTATTATTACGATTTCTGTGATTACAACTGATCGGTTAAACCAGACCTCAAAATCAATATGTATATTGGTAAATGACAAAAACTTATTGGCGTCAAACGTTTTATAGCTATTAAATTAATTTTATTTATTTATTATATACCTTATTGTACACCACAAAACTACTAAAAACAAAACAGATTACTGAAAGTAATATTTATAATCTACTAGACAAAAACGAAACAAACAAATAACCTAGATTTTTTTTTGTTTTGTGCGTTATAATGTCATTGGTGCTACCTTTTATAACCCGTCATTTCATTTTATAAAAAAATTATGGTAACAAACGAACACACAGTCCACTTGATGGCAAGTGTGCTCTGAGGAATTGTTCGGATTAATCCCAGCCGCCAAATTTCATGAACAAACCTCTCGATACCATCCACACCATCTGGATGCTTGGCGGTACACAATTGTACGTATCACTAGGAGTTTTCTTCCGCGTAAGACCTCTCTGTGGAATAATTTACCACCGGCGATTTTTCCGGACCGAATCGACCTGGAAACCTTCGAGAAAAGAGCTTACTTCTTTCTAAAGGGCCGGCAACGCACCTGCAATTCCCCTGGTGTTGCGTATTGTACATTGGCTGCGGTAGTCACTTAACATCAGGTGAACCGTATGCTCATTTGCCCCCTGTTCTATTAAAAAAAGTGGTTACTGTAGTTCGAGCAACTTGCAGCCAACTTTAATTAAAGACGGTTACATATTTGTCACCCCTGAGGACTAAGATAGAATGCCTCGCTGCCTGTAATTATTCCATTGCATTCTATAAAAATTTTTGTTCGGATATTTCCTCATAAATAAAATGCATGATAAAGGGATTTGGTTATTCCCTAAATTGTATGGCAAATATCCCTCTATGAATTTACTACGAGGGAGGCCTTAATTCAGCTGTAGACTTGTACTGTAATGCGTAAATAAATGAATAAAAGTTACCTTTCCACCATTTTACGGACCGGTACAACTTAGGGACGTTCAAGAAAAGAGCCTACTCCTTTTTAAAAGGCCGACAAGGCATCTGCAATTCCCTTGGTGTTGCAGTTGTTAATGGGCGGCGGTAATCACTTACCATCAGGTGAGCCGTATGCTCGTTTGTTCCTTCTTCTACAAAAAAAAATCTTTTAATATCCAAGAGCATCTTAAAAGCTTTAAATATCTGTCACTTACACAATATATTCATTAAAATGGAATGTTTAGTATCTGTTGGTAGCTCAGAATGAATTTTAGAGAGCATTTTAGTAGCGCTATATACACGAGCGTACATATTTCTGGTTAGTTATAAACATGGGCAGCGGCTTTAGAAACTCGGCTCTGAGCACAATATGGCGGTGTATTTCTGCGAGCCCGCGGACTGTCTCTGCTACTATTAGCGTCATAACAAATAATCGTTTTCGCTGTCGTGTTGAATAAAGTTATAAAAAATATAAAATTACATTTTCTTCGCTCCACGACACTTAATTCCCATGTCCAACTGTGAACATAACATAACATAAACGTCACCCAGAAGGGTAGGCAAAGACTACGGACTTCCATTTCGCACGATCCTGACACACCATCCAACTATGAACTATTACTTTTATCGCTGATTTAGGTTACAAAGTATTTAAGATTAATACGCAAGGAAGGAAATTTTCACAAAGTTAATACTAAAAATAATTAAAAATTGTTTTCTTCATTCTGAATACTTATTCACACTTGTTTTTTAAAAGAGGACGTTAGGTATTCTCACAGCAGGTACTTCTTTTGTATCATGGAGGCTTTCTACATAAATAAATAACACAGGACGTATATTGAGACCCGGAACAATTATTTGTAGGCTAAAGTAACACTTGTTCTGCTCGAAATTTGAAGCCGCAACATTACGCTTGGGTCGGCCACATACATGCGGACACACGATATGAGAATCTTTGCATTATGGGCATTGCATTGGATTCAGCCTCAAAAATCTTTGAATATTATTCAACGCGACGGCGAAATCAACGTTTAAGCTTGCCAGTGAGAGTCAGATTTCTAGTATAATTGTGTCACAAAACTAACAATATAAAATGAAAAAATAACAAAGCAGATATTTTTATCACAATACGTTTAGATTCATTCGTTATAGGCCGAGTTGGGTATAGCGGGAATTGGAACGCCGCGTGGCGAAAACCCTCAGTTCTTTGTGCACGAGCGCGACCCTCGCGTACGGGGAACGATGTCGCGCTGCGTCGGCTGAATTATTTTACCTCTTTTGCTTACCAGCAGCTACATTATCAACGTGAAATGACAGCTAATAAATGCCGCAATTTATAAATCGAAAGCGTTTATAAAAGCGTCGGTATTTTCTTTTTTTACGACTGTTTCATAATTTATTTAATTTATTTATTAATTACTGCCATTTACAAGTTCACTGCTGAAAATAGTTCCCCAAGGAATGCTACAAAGCACGGTCCTGGAGCCACCTGGATCTATCGACTTCCTGCATCTCTAAACCAGGTCGTCACTCCATCTAGTGGAGCCCGCCCTATATTTCGTTTACCGGTACTACACTGCCACTCGATAGGTTTTCTACCCCATCGGAAATAAATTTCGAAATTGTTTTGAAATGTATATATGATAATCTATAAACTTGATCAGTATATCTGATAAGATTTAAATAAATCATCAAGTCCACTGCTGAACATGGGCCACCCCCAAGGAATGCCACAAAGCACGGCGCATCCATCGAATTCCTGCATGTCTTACCAGGTCGTCACTCCATCTTGTGGGGGGGTCGTCCTACACTTCGCCTACCGGTACGAGGCTGCCACTCAAGAATCTTCTTTCCCCATCAGTTTTCGGTTCTTCGAGCTATAAGGCCGGCCCATTGACACTTAAGCTTACTAATCCGCCCAGTCTTAATAATGAAAATACTTGGTAAAACCGCTGAGAATACCCCCCTACTTTCATTTTTGTCTAGGCAACCAAACGTGCCAGTGGGCGCCCGCTGAATGACATTTCCGTAGCGGATCTTACACTTAGAGTTCCACTCGCTACACTACTACGTAGTTAAAAAAATGGAATTGGCTATTATGGAATCAAGATTATGTAGAATTTTAATAGATTTTTAATTAGTTGATATATCTTTTTAATAACAAGTAGATAGCTCCTAAAAACCTCACAAATAACGACTAGCGCGGCATTTTTCTCAAACACGTAACATTTTGTCTTTCTGTCTGTTAATCTTCGAATTGGTTGAACTGATTGTGATGCAAGGCCACGAACAGAACAGAGAAAAATGCCCAAGATGATCTTAGGCATTTTTCTCTGTTCTTCTGTAGCTGTTAATTATTTATGTTTTTCATTCTATCCGACAAACTTACAGGTATTTTTGTGAAATGGAAAATTTATAAATTAAATGGACATCGACGATTATTTAAAAAAATCTATATGGGGCCATATTAATTGATTTCATTCAGGCAAAGCTGGGACAGTGCGTTATTACAAAATATGAAGGCTCCAATGAGTCCGGATCAGCGTGCGCGGCCCACGTTGTCGTGATGTATTTATAGATCTAATGCTCCTCTTACCGAGGTTCTGACGCAATCGGAGTACTATTTTCGGTTATTATCTACATTTTTAAATAACATTAAGAAAAAATGTATATAATAATTTTTCAATCGTAGAGGTGCGTTTCCATTTTAATTTGGCACATTGATATGGAAGGCAAGTTATTGGTCAAATTATTAAATAGCGACTAACACGAAATTGTCCAAGCAGATTACGATCTGAACATACACACTACCTACGGATTACGACACTTTAATATATATATTATGACGTTTGATTACAGATTAGTGTGCAAAGGAGTGACGGTCGATATCTTCCGGTATTCCGACGACTTGGCTCACGACGTTTTCAGTTATTTGCTTTAGTTTAAGGTACTCTGACCCTAAAATAAACCTTGGACACCAAGCTCGTTTATTATTCAATATCAGTGCCGGAGTACATGATGTTTTAGTGGCGGGACGTTCGCGCCATTGTAACCTATATGACTTCCGTATAAGAACCAGAGTGGCTTGCGTATTGATAGCAAGTTACTGGACACAGGCTAGCTGATTCGATGCACAATTAGGAGCTCCTCCTTTATTTTGGAAAGTGTGCTAGAAAGGGAACCGAGGGGGGAGGGTCTCTATGCCATTAGCGCGGTGGTGTCCTCGACGAAGGTTCGCGACATTACTGCATTATGCAAACCTCGTACCTCATATTGGATTGTTTTTAGAGTTCATTGTCGCGTGGCCTCTACGTAAGAGGCGGTTGTATAGATGTCGTGCATAATTTACTCGCGTCCGATAGAATGTCGCGATTGTTATTACGGGTCTGGATATTGGATCTGGCTCGCGCCGTCGTCGCTGGATAATGTGGACCAGATGATGCTCGGTAATGTTCAAGCTTGAATTGAATTTGCCACATTTTGAAGCAACTTTAAGGAAACGATCGAGTGTACAATATCTTTTATTTCGTTTTAAAATTAAAAATAATAATTTAAATAAATGACGACTGGAAATTTATAGAAACCATTTGTTGTTTTTGTGGTTAATTTAATCTCTTAGTTCACTAGACTATTCAATCGTAAGTCCTATGTTAGAAAAACAGACGAAAACAATTATCATGTATCTAATTGAGTAAATGCATATACAATATTAATAATTTAATACCCAATCGTACAATCGTTAAGTAAATCTTTGGATTGATATAACTTTATTTTACGTTGAATATGGGTACTATATTTGTTCTCGAATGCTGGCATATTGTAAACGCTTTTGATAAAATTAAAAAATAAACTTATCTGTATATATAAGTACTCCTAAGCAAATGTTTGCAGGATTTGTGTCCAATCAATTTCTCCGCAGACAACATCACATCCCATCCTCAGAAGGGGTCAGGACAGAAGGCGACTGTATTATGTTTGCGCGTCGCGGCCGGAGTGCTAAGCGGGCATTAGTAAAGGACGCAAGTGTCCAGTTTAAGCAGACCCCGATACCCCCACAGTGCGGGTGATTTTGTAACGGACTCGTTAGGGACAGTGAGGGCGTGACGGGCCACGCTCGGTTGGTCACGGTTAGTAATTTACGCGTGAGCGGTCACCGTTGGTGGTGATTACGCTCGCTGGCTGACGACGTTGGCCGAACCTGATAACGCGAATGGTTTAAGTGCGCCTGTTCTCAGAGATAAAGCTCGCTATTCGCGCACCCAACTATTTTATTATTCGTATAGGGAATGGATGCTTAAATATTCCTTTTGATACATAATGCATAATGCAATGGTAGTTAAAACGTAACGATTACTCGTATTATTCATATTTTTATAGGTTTGTGTCGGTTAAAGATTCCATCTTTGTCTTCTTTATAAAGTTGTGTAGTAATAACTTAAAACACAAGAGTCGCTTATATGCATCTGTCTGTGTTCGCTTTGAACGTAAAAATTACCTGAAGAATTTGAAGAATTTCTTGAGGAAGATTTTCGAGATACGACTGTGCGTGATAGAGCTATGCTGTAGCCATATTATAGATGTAGCACGTATGAGCTGGCTTGGCCCGTAGAGACCAAGCTCTGACAGAATACCAGCGCAAAATAGCAGCTTAATGCTGTTGTGTTTCGTATGGTAAGTGTAGAAAACCGGAGACTCATTTTACTGTAAACAATAAACTCCATCTTAGTCTATTAGGGTGGCAATGCATCCGCATTTTGTGTTTGTTTTCGATACAATGTTTTACATTATTATCAATGGACAAACATGCAAATTCGGTACAACTATTTGTGGGTAACGTAGTAACTATTGTCTATACTGTGTTCTAGGCCATACAATTAGTTGTTTCGTGCGGGATTTGTACCTACGTCCACAGTCCTGCACCTTTATACCCACTGCGTCACCGAGCGATGTCAATGCGGGTGAAGAGTTAGATATCGCCGTCGAATATTGGCTCCAGCTTAGCGACACGGGTCATTAAGATGGCGCGTGTGCGTCCGCGGCCGGGGAAGGGTGTGGTTTGGGGGGAGGTGGCTGTTCGTGTTGAACGAGCTTTCAGGTGCGTCGTGAGGACGGCGGTGACAGCGGGTACGTGTCAGCGATTTCTATAATGGAGGTACGAGCGCCTTTGATCCCTTACTAAACCGTAGTTCGTATGTGTGATTGATATAGGTATATCCAGTACTAGCTTTCCTTCTCGTGTGCTCACTCACTTTAAATAATGTTGTGAATTATTCGGGAAATTAAAAACAAAACGCACGAATGCGTAAAAGTTTACATAATACAGCTATGAAAGTTAATGTACTAATTCGTAATGCATTCCATCTCGTGACTAATACCCCATAGTGTTTCACCTTCGCCCGACATTGGCAAGTCCATAGAAACGCTTTCACACACACATCTGTGACCCCACCAGCGCCGGCCTCCCCATGACGCACCATCTTCGGGAGAGGACATCTCCTCCCTCTTCTCTTTATCGCCGATATCATATGCGCAACATAGCCCGACGCATACGGTGTATTTTCCATGCACTCATATATGAATAAGGAGTCGAAAAATCCAGCTCCACTTCCTAATCGCGGAGGAGCCTGCAAGAGCTGCCGCTTTTAGAGCTGCATCAATCAGGCACCGTATTTGTGCATACAGATCGTCGTCAATTCATTATTTTAGGTATTATTTAGATATTATGTGTAATTTGTATATAAGCTTACTTTTTATAACATTTAATTATATATGTTGTAAGCACATTCGTCGTGTTATATCTGCCCAAAGGTTGACTGGCAGAGAATGCTTTTGGCATTAAATCTGATCTCTTACTATTTTGTAAAAAATAAAAATTTAAAAAAAACAAACTATAGATTACAAACGGGGCAATTAAGACAAATTCAAATTTAACACAAAAAACACAATATCGCATAACACGTTGTTTTTAAAATATTCCCTAGTGAGACTTAGTGGAAGACCCACGGAGAAAATCTTCCTCGTGCAACTGCGAAGAAAGTACTTTTTATCACGTTTTTATTAACTCACTTTCTTGTTTGTCTTTCCGTCAGACGTTCCTGGTGGTATCTTGCAACTCAAATATTGAGCACTTCCCGATGAGGTAGAGAATTGAAGTTTGCTAAGAATCGAAAAAAGACGTGCTAAATAAAAAAAATACAAAACTAAAAAAAAATCACTTGTTAGTTTATTTGACCCTCGTTACGAAATCCTTAAGCAGGGCCTCGACTTAAGTAATGGAGCGAAGCATAGAATTCAAAGTATTGCTTGAATCAAAATTATAGTTTATAGAAGAACAAATGTCCTGACTTTAGAATGTGAAATTATTTCATTATATTTAGCTCTTTTATTAAAATAACCTTCAGAGTGGACTAAAGAAGATAATACTCTTTATCTCGTTACATTAAACCTTATCCTCTATTTTGCTATTCGGCACTGTGCTCACAAAACTACCTGAGCTAATATGGACGGAGATTCAATGGCACATTTGCGAAATGGCCTATATCCGCTAATAGATTAAAAATAGTTGAAAAAGAAAAAAGATGACCATGTGCAAAAACAATCGTTAAACTTTCAACATCCATTGAAATAAAATATATTTATTTCTTCAACGTAATATAATGAAGTTTCGTTTGTCAATTGTAATTGTTTAACCGACTTCGAAAGACGAGGTGGCAGTCAAAAATCAACTGTGTTTCTCTTTTCTCTTCTCGTCTGGGTGAACCGATTTTAATGAATTTTTTTATTTGAATGCTGGCGCTTCTCGTGTTTTTATCTCGTCTTTGTATGGGATCCATACAAATTTAATCAATATTTGATCAGTTGTTTATGAATTATCCTTAATAATGCGTATTTAATTGTCTTCAAATACATTGATGATCTACTCATTTTATTTATATTGAAATAGGTTGTAAATTTTTTTAATTTCACCACATTCATTTCAAATATACTATGGTTTTGACGTTTTTATCTATTATCCGCTTACTATCGGGTACAATGGCCGCAGCTTTAAGCTCGACCAATGGCCTAATTACGTATGCCGTTCGAAGTCGCTGCTGCCTGTCACACCAGCGATATATCACTGTAATGTATTTAGTACCGGCTCACAGGATTTGATTTATAAACAATTATTGTAACTTTTACTATAATCTTTTTTAACGCCAGTCCATTTGCTGCAGTCAAGCTGAAAATATCATAACTATGTCTATTTGAAATATGTAGTTACCCTTACGTATTTAAGTTAACGAAGTAGAACCTTACTACAATATATAGCATATATCAATAGTTATCATCATCATCATTACAACTCATCACACCATCACATGTCCACTGTTGAACATAGGCCTCCTCCAAGGAATGCCATAAAGCTCGGTCCTAAGCCTACCTGCATCTATCGAGTTTTTATTTAGTGGGGGACAGATCTACACTTCACTTACTGGTACGAGGCCATCACCCCTAGTATAGCAGTAGGTAGTGTTGTTACAGCAACAGTTAATGCTGATATATTACGGCTCAGCTTATCCGTGAAAGGACTCAGCCACAGAAGACCAGCGTAAATTACAATATGTTTACCTAGGACAAATAGTTTCACTGGTTCGTTCTAACTTTGACCAAGAGGTCGGTCTTTGGATCTAGCTCAGTTGAGTTGCATTCGAGAAATCACGACACATCTTCTTGTTATGTATTTCTTAAAATCTTAAGACAAAATTGTACACCGCTTGATGTATGAGTGAGTATACTTGAAGTTAATTATCCTCTCGGAGATATCAGAGGGTACTCTAAATTTATTTGCATAACAGAATCCGAATTGAAGATATTCGTAAAATAGAAGCCTATGTTCAACATTGGACTTTTGAAAGGTGATTCGTCATTATCATCATAATCATCACTACCATCATTACATTTTGATTTCTCCAACCATTTCTAAATTACTGTTCGTTAATTAAGGCCGGAAGAAAATGCCAGGCCAGTGCATGTCACATAAGAAAAATCACGTAATCCAACAGAAAGCCGATTATTCCCTTATCTTTATTAGATCATTGCAATTGTAAGGTGCCCCTTAATGAGTAAATTAGAAATTCTAGAGGGAAGAGCGATTTACAAATAGCATACTTTTGTTATAGTTTACTAAGATTTGAAGGGAATTTGTGTAGGTACTTACGTGGTAAAGCCACACTGTACCACGATTTGGTCGGTATGTACCGAGTATGGACCACGCTCGAACTAAATACCATCTTCAAGTATAAGCATGGAATGGAATACAATGCAACAATTTTTATTCAATATAGATTATTAAATAATAATTATTGAAATACCTCTGTCCTGGGAAGAACAGCAAGAAATCTAGCGGGTTTATATTTTTATCGACTTCAAAAAGGAGGAGGTATTCATTTCGAGTGTATATTTTATTTGTGCTACCTCATAACTTTTCTGTGTGAAGCGAGTTTGATGATTCGTTTTTTTATATAGAAGCTGGTGCTTCTCGTGTAGTCTCATACAAATTTAATCAAGATCTAACCGGTAGCTCTTAAGTTATCTTTAATAATGCGTATTTATTTGACTTCGAATACATTGACGATGTTCTCGTTTTAATTATATTGAGGTCGATTGTTCAATTTTTTTTAATTTTACTACTTGTTTTAATCGCAAATAAATTTACAATAATTTTCGATTTGTAGCTACACTCGCACGTACTATAGGTAAACGGACGGTTATAATATTTAGTTTGATCCGCAGTAGTTTTCTGTTTACCTAATTCCGCAATTCGTAATATTTATATGAATTTATATACATAATACATTCTTGCATAAATAATTGTTTTGATTTGATAAGTATACGCTACAAATAACGCCTTCTAAATTCTTGCGAAGTCGTATAATACCGATCGCATTTTTTAAATATGAATTTTGGTATGATGGCAATCACCATATTCCCAGGGGTTTTTTCATTCATGTATTCCTTGATATTATAATAACCCTTTTTACTTTAATAAAATGTTTAAACTTAGTTATTAACAAACTTTTAACATTTTGTGGGATTTAGTTGTAAGAGCGTATTACTCCATAAATAAATTACTATAGTCAACCAAATCTAAGAAATATCTTTTGACGTTTCACATTGATCATTCCGCAATAACTTTGCACAAGCGTACTCACACGATTTAAAATAACCTTTTACGTAAATCCGAAGAATTATGA
>DWHP01005152.1:0-12102 GCA_018247895.1 Parnassius honrathi
AACGTTTGAAGAAAATCAGCTGGTGAATTTTATGTTTTTTATCGCTCTCTTCCCGGTCCTGCGTGGAAAAATACAGACCCATACATTTTTTATCTTAATTTTGGTAAAAAGACAATAATCCAGATATTCTGACCTTTTGTGTTCATCCGTCGTACCGTCCGTCGTCCGTCTTGTAGAATCGCGGTGGCGCCACCTGCTGAATTTAATTTTGCAACATATTCGATTTTCCCACGGGAATGATATGTTTTTCCGCTGAAGAAAGTAGCCTAAGTCACTCTACAGCCACCGTACTATCCCCATACAAAATCATACCATGCCGATGCTCTGTTGCGACTTGAAAGAAGGACAAACTTGTGCAACATATTCTATTTTCCTATTGGGAATGAGATGTTTTTCCGAGGAAAACAGTAGCCTATGTCACTCTACAACCACCTAACTATCCCCATACAAAAAATCATGCCATGCCGACGCTCTGTTGCGACGTGAAAGAGGGACAAACAAACAAACAAACACACTTTCCCATTTATAATATTAGTATGGATATATATAAAATTAGTAACATTCATTTATATGCAGGTGACAACAGACTGTTTATGCGAATATTTTTCGCTAAAGTGTATCCAATAAGTCCATAGTCCGAAGTAGATTATTTGTTAATCAAATTCTTGGATTAGGTGCAACGAAATCCTGTACAGCTTAATCCTCAGATGACACGGGTTTGTGCATTTACTGCTGAAGAAAATCCTTTGACATACAGTTCAACACTACTTTGATTTCTTGGGCGTCCATTGTCAGAGGCTTTCATAGATACATAAATGCTAGAGATACGTATTTTTAATCCATAAAAATACCCCACATTGTTTGTTGGGTTATGAATATAGTCATTTTTTATTCCTAACTATATTTTTTACAATATTTAAGGCTGAGACATTTAGAGGCATTCAAAGATTGTATTAAAACATGGCATTGTAGAGCTTTCCTTTTGTTGATTTTTGACGATGTTGCTGTAGCTTTCAGTTTAGATGTAAAGTGGTACTTTTTATTAACTGGTGTTTTTGGAAGTTACTGGTGGAATAATTGGTTCTTTCAAAATCTTAAATCTCTAAAAGCTCTTCCCCAATTGCTTTCAAATTTTCTCATAACATTCTAATATACACATGTTTTTATATATTTTTTAAACCATGTTGCATACAAAAATAGTTTGCGCTTAATTTGCATGGCATTCAGAAAGTATTGTAAAAAGATCTATGGTTAAAGTTTAATTATTAAATCTCTTCAGAGAACACTGCTTTGTGGCATTCCCTGGGGGAGGCCAATGTTTGGCCGTGGACTTGTGTAGGGCTGTAATGATGATGATAATGATGATAAAACTCTGCACCATCTATACAGTTTCTTGAGGCTGAACCAACAACAAAACTCAAAAAAGTTCAAAACTCTTTCTAGCCCACATCAAAAACAGACACCTTTTCTACGGCCTGCTCGAACGCTGCCTTAGCATCTTACGGTGATGGTAACTGTACCCTTTTAAATTTTTTTTGTGTTAGAGACTTAAAAAGTCTTGCTTGACAAATTAAGAAGAGTAGCCTAAAAACTTAACTGTTGTGCTATCCAGAGGATATCTCAATGGTAATTAACGTTCATTGCATTTGTTCTCTATAGTTTTTTTATTTATAACTAATGAAATATGGAAAAAAGTCAATTCGGGAAACCCCACAGTGCTCCTTGGGTTACTTTGCTTAAAATACAGACATGTACACTCGATAATAAATAGACTAAGTGTATGGTGGCCCTCCCACTAGATTGAGAGACGACCTGTTAAGACATGCAGGAAGTTGATGGATGCAGGTGGCAGGGAGGCCTATGTTTAGCACTGGACTTGTGAAGAGCTGTAGTGATGACAGAACGCATAAACTTTGCTCTGAGGTAGTATACTATTCAGGTTTTGAGGTGACAAACACTATAGCAGATCAGTCGCTTCTTGAAGAACAGGTGGAAGCTGTTACCAAAGCCATGATAGACAGCTAACTTGCAGCATGTTCAGAAATCACTCCACCAAGGCTTCCTGAGGGAATGCAACCATAGCGGGGTAAAGAACTAGATAGGAAACGCAAAAAAGTAACAAAAACCCTAAGTAGGGTTATGAAAATGAATACAATGGATGAAGACTGGCACACATACATAAAAGTTATGTGAGTACAAAAAATGTATTATCGACGTTCGACAGGATGGCGTAAATTCTGTGGTAACATAGAAACCTGTGAATAAGTGAATTGGATAAGGAAAATCTTAGGGAAATCCTAAAAACAGGACACGCCGGGATCCAATATGAAAGGGATTTAAGGTGGTCGGCGCTAATGACCATACCGCTACACGATGACCACGATGATGATTTGTTTATAAAAATGTTGGTTTTGAATGTCCGCTGCTTAGAAGCAACTTTGACCACTTGTCCACTAAGTCGTTTGTGCCGATGAATGTGTTGATCAAAAGTTGGAGAGTTTTCACAATTGCTTTTTTTCTAATCTACTCATTTCAATGTGTAGTTGTGGTTCTTAGTTTATAATCGACCTGTAAAATTAGACCTCAAAAAAGAACTCCGAAACAATTTTTAGACAGTTTTAATTTTTTTTCTATGTCACAATATATGTAGGCCCCATAAAGTAGATAGCCAGAGGATTTGCAAGTGTAGTTTAAAATTAGTTATCTAGTAGTGTAAAATTAATTATTTACACATTTTTAATTCTTAACATGTTTTTGTTCATTAACACACTACAAAAGTGTTGGCCTTAACGGGGAAGGGAACTGTTGTCTATAAAATTACGTGATTCTATTGTGAATACTTACTAACAAGCTAAAATATGTTTGTAGTTTTTTTAATACCGTCGGCTATAAGAGCTTTTTTTCAACCAACGAGACAAAAAAACGACAAAGAAAAGGATACCTGCTGTTTTTTCTAAAAACAAAAACAGTAAAAAAATTTGTAACTGTGCAAGATTAAAAAGTTGGTGTTTTGCTCGAAACTTAGATTTTTTAAATTATTTATATGATTTATAAAATCTAAGTTTTGAGCAAACCCTTCGCTATGAAGTGCCGATATTATGGCTGCGTTTTCTTGCTAAATATCTCTAATTAGCCTTTGAGCGAGAAAATTACTAGTCCTATAATTGTCATCAACGAAGACGACCAATCGTGGATACAGTTCTACGAAATTTTTAATGCTTACTATTATATAGAAAAAAAGCTTACTACAAAAAATGGGTTTCGCATTTGAAGCCGCAACGATGAGCAGTGATCTATGTTGTTTATGAGATAAAATTACTTTTTAATAGTAATTGGTTTTCTGGTTCTCGTGTCTTAAACGCACCTTTATTTTCCACTTTCCCGGCCCTTGTTGTTGTTTTTCTAATACTTTTTTAAAATAATTCAAAAAACGTTCGCGAGGTTTCATTTACATATGTATAACCAGCATCTAGAACAACGACGAGCTCTCGTAAAACAGTATTAATATTCTTTCCATTTTTTAAACTGTCAGATGTCATCATTTGTGGAGAAGATATATCTGTTGTCTTTTTTATATTAAACTGCAGTCGCAAAGAAGTATCAGTTCATCTGATAATATAACAACGCTGAAAAGATACGGGCAGTACGGGTGCACGCAGTAAGACAAAGGCACGAAGACAAGCTCAAAAACAAAACCGGAAAACCAACAATTTGTGTTTTTGCACAATATTTGGCGTAGTTGCCAGAGTTAGCAGGCGGCTTGGTAACCGTGGTAAATCAGCACTTAAAATTGCAATTAACAATTTCATCGGTGCCGTGGTAGCTCAGATGGTTAGCGCTCGCTGTAAATTTTACAGTACGCGAGCAAACCGGGTTCGATCCCCGCTGGAGTCTGAGAAATCGGTAAAAATAAACTTTCGAAAACATGTGAAGTTCGCCAACACGCATTGGGGCAGCGCGGCGGACAATTCCTTGCCCTAAAACCCTCTCAGAAATGAGCGGAGGCCTGGACCCAGGAGTGGGACGTATATAGGCTGTAACTTGGTAACCGTAGTTTTTATTTTTACTTTCAGCTGTTATCAGGAACATGCTGCAGACCGCCTCTTTTAATATTTTTAGTCATGAGTTATTTAAGATTTATAAAAATTCATGCATTTAGATATACCATTAAAAATGTGATCAATATAAGATTCGATAACCTGTAAAAATACTCTCTATATTTCTCTATACTCTATAGTTCTTTATAGTTGTAGTACTCTATAGTTTTGTTACATATCCCTGTATCTTGTTTGTAATTAAAGTAGTTTTTAATGACTAGTTTAGTATGAACATCAGTAATTATTATTCTAATTCATGCTATACACGTTTATATTTATGCAACTAACAACAAACTTGTATTCAGATTTATGCAGAATGTATAAAGTAAATTTATTAGCATTTGTATCTTGTCAACGTTTAAGATAACAAAGAAATCTAAATTCTGACACCAAGCGCGCACTCAAAACAGCCTAATACTGCTGCGTTTCGTATATTGGTAACCAGGCATTCCATCATAGTCCCCAGGGGGGACGATGCATCACGTTGTGATTCGAAGATAGGTATAGGTGTCTAAGGACCACAGCATCCACTTACCATCAGGCGGGCTGTTTGCTAGTTTGTCACCTTTCTATATGAAAGAAAAATTCATTTTCTATTTATTTAAATTTGTGTTGACAATGCATAATTATTATAAGATTAGTGTATGACTTAGTACGGGTACTAGAAAACTATTTTAGATCGTTCAATAAGTACAATTGTGCTTTAGGTGTAAGTAAGAACTTAATTTAGATTTCTCAGAATTGTTCCCCATGCACTGCTTAGTTTTACTTGTATCTGTTGCAACTTTACGGAGAAAGCAGTAACAAAGATTCATTCGAAAAGGATTTTTAAATCGCTATTTCATTTGATTACGTTCAATCATCAAAAGCCCATTGCTGCACATAGGCCTTCCGCATAGATTGTCTCCCATAGGTTTGTCATAGTTGGTGCGCTTGGCAAGCCGGTTGGCAACCGCATTTTTTTAATAGGAGTCGCCCTTGTCTTTGTTTGTTTCATCATGCCGCCTCTTAGAAATTGAAAGATGATGTGGGACCGTACAAATTCTTTCTCCGCCAGTAGAATACCAGCGTAAAATAGCAGCTTGACGCCGCTGTGTTTCGTATGGTGAGTGTAGAGAACCGGATACCCTTTTTACTGGGAACGAGGCAATCCATCTTAGTCCTCACGGGTGACAACGCATCTGCATTTTGATTCGTAATCGAGGATAGATGTACATGTCTAAGGGCTGCAGTAATTACTTACCATCAGGTGGACTGTGTGCTCGTTTGTTACTCTTATCCTAAAAAAAAATTTGCTGCATGTCTGTCAATTAGCAGGGAACGCTCGTAAATGTCGGTAGCGTGTTGATAACGTCAATATTTAGAGAAATATTTGACATATTCTCTCTTTGGTGTCAGTTGTCGTAATCGTAAGCGCGACTGCTGATCATCTGGTCCCGAGTTCGGATTTTGGATCGAGTTAAATTCATTTTAGGGTATTTTTGTCCAAAAAATTCTAGTACGAGTAGCCCGGATTCCGAAAGTTAGCGGTGCTTAAACCCCGTGTTTCGGAGAGCACGTAAAATCGTTGTTCCTGCTACCGTCCTCTCCGATTGTGTCAGACTGCCGTCCTATCGGACTATGAGAGTGAGAAAATAGAGAGTAGACCAATGCTTACGCGTCCCTCGTACACTATAATACTGTCCTGCGCAGAATGCTAGCCAAGATTAAGGACTGGCCGTCGTGATCGATATTATCTTTATCAATAATCAAGATAATCTACACTAAAAGGAAAAACCCAGGTTTTAGAAACTGAGAGATTCAATATAAGTTTAATTTTGCTAATTATTTGCTTTATGTTAAGGTGAAACCATACCAAACGTCGCTATGCATACGCACGGCGAGGAAGGTGGGCCGGGTGGGAGTCATGCTTGTGGGATGGGGTGGTAACAATGGTTCCACCTTCACCGCGGCGGTGCTGGCGAATAAACATCAGATCTCCTGGAACACTAAGAACGGGAAAATGGAACCTAATTGGTGAGTAATTTTTTTTCCATAAATCCTTGATTTCCAATTGCTGCCCTTGATATTATAAAAGGTCGGAGAAAAAGTTTCTTCGTATTTTACAAACAAATTCAAGACATTTTTTGAAACTTTAATTACATTTAATTATGATATGTATGTTCCATTTTATTCGATAACTTGTTGCTATCTTGTAGGTAGTGACATAATAATACCGTTGCTGTAAGAAATCTTGGGATTTTTGATAAAAAAGATGCGACAAGTAGTTTTGACAATCTTCTCTTGATGTTAACCTAACTATTCCCAAAGAATTCAAAAGAGACTGAAACACACTTCCAAACCAAGCTCTCCCAATTTTTGCTTAGTGGCCAAATATGTGCGTGGTCTAGCGTTATCATGATGAACATGATGAATGCTGTTGATCAATTCCGGCCATTTTTCTTAATTTCTTGCTTGAGTCTCATTAGTTGTTGGCAGTAGAGATCCGAATCGATGGTTTCGTTCGGCGGTAAAAGCAAATAATAAACGATGCCCTTCCAATAATAAATACACAGCATCACCTTATTGCGTGTGAATCCGAGTTTCGCTACAGTCTGTGGAGCTTAAACACCCTTTGACCATGATCTTTTTCGCACGTTTTTGTCATAGGTGATCCACTTTTCATCACCAATGATCAATCTTTTCAAAAATTGTTCGGTTTCATTACGTTTCATTAGAGAATCGCAAATGAGTACACGATTCACTAAGTTTCTTTCAGTGAGCTCGTGTGGTACCCAAATATCGAGCTTTTTTGTGTAGCAGACTTTTTCAAATGGGTCAAAACTGTTTTATGGTCAATCCTCAATCCCACGGCTATGTCGAACCACTAATATGTAAATCTTGCTCCACTTTTTCAAAAATGGTATCGACTTTATCCGTATGAGGGTGACCAGAGCGAGCTGCATCTTTTACAACGAAATTCCCGGACTGAAAACGCTTGAAATAAATTTGTGCTAATCTTACTGAAACTGCATTAGGTCCATAAACGTCTCAAATTTTTTTCGCGGCTTGAGTCGCATTTTTCCCTTTTTTGTAATAAAATTTCAGAATGTATATAAGTTCTTCAGGCGGACAGAACAACTATTGAACAATGGTGGAAAAGTGTTTTTACGTTTTATTTTTGTTTTTCTTAATGATAAAGATATGTGTGGTCTGGCGATATCATGATGAAAGACCACTTTGAGTCGCATTTTTCCCTTTTTTTGTAATAAAACTTTAGAATGTATGGAATGTATTAGCTCAATGTCGTTAGATTCACTCATTTTGGCGGACAGAAAATAGAAAAGTGTTTTTTATTTCTTATTTTTCTTTTTCTTAATGCCCTATATGTATTGATATTAAAACCAGCCAGATACAAACAGTAGAACCAAAGAGCTTTTTCTTTAATTTTATAGAAATAAAAAGCGTAGAAACTTTTTCCCCGACCTGTTATTATATAATATTAGAATTGTTAATTCTATCATCAGAAGAGGATATAAAGCGACAGGATAAGACCATAATAAGTTGTTCTTAAACAGGTACGGTTCAATCACGCAAGCGTCCACAGTTCGTCTCGGCATTGATGAGAAAGGCAATGATTTCTACGTCGGGATGTCGGAACTTTTGCCCATGGTACACCCTGACGATCTGGGTAAGTTATTTGAGGATTTTTTAACAAATTTCAATTCTTTTTTCTATATATTTTTGTTTCAACATCAAGTTAATATTGTTTTATCATGTTTATATTCTAGCTTAATCGCTGTTGTGTCGGTTTTTATAAAACATATATAATTATTGGCAGACATAATTCCTTTAAATTTTCGGACAGGTTTCCTCACGATGTTTTACTTTATCGTCGAGCACATGGTAAATCAACAATTGAACTTGTAACTATCAAAGTTATTGGCGTCGCCGGAGTTCGAACCTGGATGGCTGGTGTACTGAGAAATTTATCGCGACTGCTTAGTTTTATCCTTCTCCGAGCTATCACGGTCTTATTTTTTTTTTTCTAAAAGCAGCACTTAAAATTACAATCATCCATTTCGTGGGTGCCGGCGTGGTTGAATCTGGGCTGCTCGTGTATGGCGAGCGTTTTACACCTGATTTACCACGGCTTTATTTTCCTTTCTCTAAAAACCCTTTCAGAAATGTAAGAAGACTTTTGCCCAGCTATGGGGCGTGGATAGGCTGTAATTTAACTTTTATATAACGTGGACAAACGAAAGAACATAACTATATTGACACAGAACATTCATTTTTTACCAACGTTTCGCCCGCATACATGACGATCCGCTCTAGTTTATTTTAGGTTATGCCGCCTAAGCTAAGAGCAGAAATTCTCGACTGACAAGTAAAGATAAAGTAATCCCGTCTATATTTTGACTACAACTACAATTTCAAAATTCCCTATCAGAAGTTATCAGTTGTGTAGAAAATATGGTTTAGGGGCCTTTGACAGTCACTTGTCCTGACGAACATGTTAGGGGTCTCGGTAACGCCAGTGGCTAATCAAACGGTTAGCCATTGGCGTTACCGCGACCCCTAACGTTGGTATGAATGTGGCGTTGCCACAAGTCAAATTAGTCATTCGACTACTGTCGTAAACCACTTCTAGCATGAGTATCTATTTTAAGCTTAGGGGGTATCCATTAACCACGTGTGACGATCTTGCGACCCTCCCCCAGTCCCCTTGGTCCCTACCCTAATCTCATGTGAGATTTTCAAAATTCGTGTTTTTAATGTAATAAATTAACATTTATTGCGTTAGATTTATTTAAAGAAAAAGCAATTTGTTTAATTCTTTTTATTTAGACTAGTTATTTAGGACTTTTAAGAACGTAGTCTAAAATCACAGCAAAAAATCGAACAATAAAATACTTAAGTAGGAACTAATATTCGTTTGGCTAGCCGGTGGCGACTAAACAATCGAAGGGCTACTGTGCTACCTTGTAGCGTTCGCATAATTAAAAAGCAGTAAATATTAATATTATGATTTAGTCATATATTAGTAGAGAAACATTTTTACTTCTTTTAAGACATTTTTACTTATTTCACCATTTTACTCTGTTTCTTGCCGAAAGAAAATTACGCAATACCCCCTCCCCCACCCGAAAGTCCTCATTAATTAAAGTGGTTCCTAAGGGACGCCTCATTAGTTAAAGTGGTTAATAATAAAAGGTATTCTTTTATCCTTATGTAACCTAAATAAAATTCAAACGAGACCACAATGATTTCATTTTTAAGTTTCAAAGAGTAGATTTGGTTGAAATTCAACCTAATATTGTAACTCCAATAATAACCAATAAAAATTCTCATGGTTCTTTGTAGTTGACAACATCGACATAAATTGTAAATGTTAAATTCATATAATTGTCCGTGAATAATTGAATGTATGTACGAGCACGAGCAAACTCCCTGTAATACTGTAAATAACGCCTACTCCACACTATATCAATGTAGGTCACAATTATTACGACCTCGTAGCTTCTACTCAACTTCCATATTATAATGTTAAATTAACAAGGCTTCCATATTGTATTACGACCTTTGATTTGCCTTTTATTTTTGAGGAAATAATTCTCTCAAGCGCTTACACCTTGTTGAAATGATGAAGATAAAAATAAATTTGAATCATATGGTTGTAGCAAAGTACTTCGAACAATGGAGAGTTTCAGCTTCAGCCGATAACAAAATTTCGATTAATCGAACTCTTGAATGGGAAACAATAAAAATACTAATCCAAAAACCCATAAAACTGACGCGGTTTTTTATTTTATTATTAAAAAAAAGTAGTTACGAGGGGCGTTCAATGTATTCTCGGTATAGAGACGGTTAGAAAAAGATAAAACTATGAAATATTTTAGATTTTTCAATATTTATTTACTTGTTTGTGAAAAAAGCTTTTCTATTCCCTTGAAAAAATATTCTTCGCCTTGACCTGAAAAATGCTCATTTACAGCGCGGACTTGAGCTCATCATCTTTAGCAAATCGCTTTCCCCGAAAGTCTTTTTTTAAGTTAGGGAATAAAAAGTAGTCACTAGAGGCTAGATCTGGGCTGTATGGTGACTACCAATAGTCTTGTACATCAGCCTTAAAGAGCCGCGCCGTGTGAACCGGTGCGTTGTTACGATGACCCAGCACTCCCTTGGTCAGCTTTCTTCTTCTCTTTTCTTTTATTGCTTCTCTCAAACGGCGTAAAGTGTTCGTGAGTTGAAAAAGTTCGTGTGTAGTCGAGCAATAGTATTCCTTTGGAATCCCAAAACACTGACCATGATTTTACCGGCCGATGGAGTGACTTTGAACTTTTAGGGTCTCTGATACCTTTTTATGCCATTGCACAGACTCGTGTTTACTCTCAGGGTCATATTGATGAACCCACGTTTCATCTCCTGTAATTTTTTTTCAAAATTTTGCAACAGTACCGAGCCTTTTTGTCTGCTATCTAATAACAAATAGATCCAATTTTTAAGCCAGCCCGATCCCGAAGAAAGTAAATATCATTTGTGTAGTAGGTGAACGTTCTTCCCCTGTGATTGATACAATTACAAACGCATTGGTTCCATGACTTAAACTACCAAAATTCTATGATACGTGTTCACTTTTATAAACAGTGGAAATAATTCCTAAACAGATGGGCGTAATGCGATTTGTCTAGTTGTAAATTGGTTCAGGAAATAATGAGAAAACCCTTGTTGGGTTGTCACCAATTAGCTCTAAAAACTCCCTACAACAGTCAACCCGCGCCTGCTTTTGAAGCGCAGCGAGCATTCGCGGCACTCAACTTGCACTGAATTGTGAGGTTGAGATAGTCATGCAATGTGTTGTATATGGTACCAACGGATGGGTTAGTCATTTCTGCTAACATCTTAATTCTTACTCGTGCAGTTTCTATTACAAGATTTTTAATAATTTTCGCGTTTTGTTCTGTAGCCGCTGTGATTGGCCCACCTGGACTTGGGGGTCATCTTCGATGCTTACCCTACCTCTTTTGAATTCACTTGACCACTTCTATATGGTCATTACAACATTATCAAGTCAGTCATTCCCGTCGCCTATGATTGAAGGTTACATAAGGAATAATAAAGTGAAATTTCAAGGTGTCGTTAGCTAATGATTTTTTTTTAATTACCTACGGTATTAGGAAATCACCCTAATAGCGAGAATATATTGACCACCTCTCGTAATTCGTTGCGAGCAATCTTCCTTCGAAAGATGTAGGCTGATTTTTGATTATTCATATTTTATCACTTACGTTTTCTTGGGATATCTGAGATTTTTAAAAGGATTTGTGAGGGAATCCGCGTGATTGTACAAGAATATGTACGTCTAAGAACTTTACCATTGCTGAAAATTGGCTTTGAAAGATGTAGACTGATTTATGATTATCTATATTTTATCATATCTCACGTTTTCTTGGGATATCTGAGATTTTTAAAAAGATTAGAGAAGGAATCCGTGTGATTGTGCAATAATATGTAAGTTTAAGAACTTACCCTTGCTGAAAATTCCCTTTGAACGATGCAGGCTGATTTTTGATTATCCATTTTTTATCATATCTCACGTTTTGTTGGGATATCTGAGATTTTTAAAAGGATTTGAGAAGGAATCCGTGTGATTGTGCAAGTATATGAATGTTTGACAACTTTACCATTTCTGAAAATAATATGATAATGCACCGAGTATTATCATATTATTTTCAGAAAATGAAAAAAATAATTTATATTCGCGAAAATATCAAAAAATAATTTATATTCGCCGCATAATTTCACAATGAATACTTTGTTATTCATTATTCATAACGGTCTATCAAATAAAAGTGCACTGCTGAACAAAAACCTCCCCTTAGAGTACCTATGCATAAACATATTAACTTGCTTATGTATACTCTAAGGACCCCTCTCATAGATCATCTATAGTTCGGCCGTTCAGAGAATGCGTTCCTGACACCTATCAGTTAGTCACGACTAGTGATGGGCACAACATAAC
>DWHP01005153.1:0-12102 GCA_018247895.1 Parnassius honrathi
CCTATGGACCACAGCAACCACTTACCATCAGGTGGACTGTGTGCTCGTTTGTCACCCTGTCCTATAAAAAAAAAAAACATAATAAATCTCTTCAAAAAAATCATAATTCAACAAAATCATAAACCCATAAGTCGTGGGCGGCTACTTACAGGCTACACTCCTAATTAAACAACGTTAGTCTGTATTTTTTATGTCCCATAAATATCAAATGTGAATGTCTCAATATCTCTGAAGTCACAGAAAATGAGAATATTATTATATTGAAACTATGATATATGAATCTACTAATAAAAGATCCTAATAATATTTAGATCTATATTTACCGAAAGCTTCACCCCATCCAGTTATTTTTCCATCCGAGTTTATCTCTGTGTGAAAGGAAAATTCTTTAACCCTAATTACAATTGTATATAGAGTAAACGTTGCGAAGAATCAGATCTGAGCTTAAAAAGCTGAGACCTACATCTTGGATGGCTGCTACTATTTATGTCGTCTCTCTATCTATTCGTTTTCTTAGCCTACTGCGCGCTAAACAGACGAACCTAATCAGCTTTACGGGCCTTCCCTGTGATTGTGACGTGCCTTTACTTGTGTCCTATGGATCTTGATATTCTCGTATCTTGATTTCTAAATATTTTTATAATACCTACCGTGTTAAATAAATGTGTATTTCTAGAAGGGATTTCTTTGAATGCCTGTGTTTTGTTACTGATTTACTGCACATGTAACTAATTTTTGATTACAAACCATCAAATTACAAATCTTGCTTCAGCACCAATAAATCTGGAGGCACGGCAGTGCCCCCGCCAAGTCGAGTAAAAAAGCGACACGGGCGTACCATACTTTTCTCGAAGCAATTCAGGCCATTTTCGACCCCCTAGGACATTGTAGTAAATAAAATTAGAAGCCTAAATTTACAGTAACCGAGCAGGCATTGTATAAACATAGTATAATTCAAATGGCATTCAATTTGAACCAGTAGTTTAAGAATTACAACTAGTCAAAGTTGCTTATTTTTGTCACTCACTGACTGACCGATCATCAAAACTCTTATGGTGCCCACTGACGATACGTCCATTAATCCAAATGGTGGTAATCGTCCAAAATCGTTCCGTGAATGGTAAAAACATATTCTATTTGTATGGACTTGTATGGATTGAAATCCATGCGTCCAGTCCAAAAGGACGTCATCCACACCCGTCCATCAGTGCCGAAATCGTGCGCCACGCTAAATGGAAGCGGTCTGTATTGTCAGTGAATGGGCGAACCGGTGTCCATTTTTTGAAAGTTATTGTGTCAATTTATGTTTTGGTGTTGATGGTGGTACATGTGCAATCTGTCAAACGTAAACTGTGTATTGGATCAAATATATTTTTATGATGTAAACTATGGGCT
The DNA here is from genome assembly GCA_018247895.1 of Parnassius honrathi. Classification (NCBI taxonomy): domain Eukaryota; kingdom Metazoa; phylum Arthropoda; class Insecta; order Lepidoptera; family Papilionidae; genus Parnassius; species Parnassius honrathi. The sequence goes on from DWHP01005153.1 coordinate 1,396, forward strand.
GTGATATGGATGACAAACGAAACACAGTCCACATGCAGCATTAAGCTGCTATTTTATGCCGTTTTGTGAGAGCGTGGTCCTTCCTCATTGGAGCCGACCCATTTGTGCTACATCCATAATATGCAACGGTGCTCTATCACGTATAGTTACAATGAATAATATCCGATATATGTTGATTTCTTTAATTTCTATCTCATTCAACATATCTAGAATGAAAGTGGCGAACTAGCACACGGTCCATCTGGTGGTGGGTGCTGTGGTTCATAGACATCCACATGTATCCTCAATTCAGAATCTAAATATAGATGCGTTGTCATCCTTGAAGTCTACGATGGATTGCCCCGTTTAGGTTTTTTTGTCTTTTTAATGAAATACACGCTACTGCTACCGTCTGTAAAGTATTATTATCCATATTAATATTTTTTCCGTTCCATACGACTACCAGGTTCGAAGTGACGCCATGCCAAATGGAAGTATCGTCAATGGTACCGTATCTGAATAAATTTTTATTTGGAGTGCATCCATTTAGACGTCTACTAAATGGACGTACCGTCAGTGGGTACCATTACATTTTATCCTTAATATAAATATTTACACATATATATACTTTTTCGATGGATAAATTTTTATTTGGAGTGCATCCATTTGGACGTCTACTAAATGGACGTATCGTCAGTGGGTACCATAAGGCACTTCTAGCAGACATAGAAGCTTCAAATTTAGAATACAATTAGTGTTTAGTGTTTGAATAAAGTAAAAACTAAAATATTTTTCAATTTCGGTCCAATTTTCTAGATACACCAACTGCATAAATAACTTTGTAATCCCGTATAAATATATATTGAATTACAATGTTACATTTGCAGTCAATGAATCAGTGTACTTGTATGTGTATAACAGGAGTAGATAGGTACGTTGTTGGTTTTCAAGAAGTAGAAGGTACCGGGAAGATAAAAAGTAGGACTATCTTATCTACAAAAAGAAATGATATGCGATCTAAAACGTAACTTGTAAAAAAAACCAAGTCTCGCAACTCAATTCTTCTACCGTAAAACGTTGTGAGACCCATGTAACACCAAGTCGGTTGATTTATTCAGTTCCTACTTAAGAGTCCTTCTGTTTTAAGTTATTACGTAATTATTACGTAAAATTAGCTAACCTAACAACATTTTATAGTGACCATATTAATGTTAAAAAATCTTTTATGTTTTAAATATATAGATTGACTTGGGAATAAGCAATCTAATTTAATATAATATGTGTTACTTGTGAGATACATTGTGTTTTCATGCGATAGCCAAGTCACTCTATATATTTAAAACATTAAAGATTTTTAACATTGATATGGTCACTATAAAATGTTGTAAGGTTAGCTAATTACGTAATAACTTAAAACAGGAGGACCCTTAAATAGGAACTGAATAAATTAACCGACTTGGTATTACATGGGTCTCACAACTTTTACGGTAGAAGAACTGAGTTGCGAGACTTGGTTTTTTTTACAAGTTATATTTTAGATGGCATATTTATTTTCCAATACATACTGGAAAGTATAACATAAATTTCTATCTAACACTAGCGAAATAAGTTATAGCAAAAGCTTGTTTTTGGGTGTTTTATTACACTATACAATACTTGCTGTAGTTCATCTTTACTCTTTATTTGTATATCATATCCCGACGAATAAATATACTTCTACTAAACTGAATTATACTGTATGATCAAAGAGCTAGCTATATATAGCTACTGTAAATTATTAAGTTTAAAACTACGAGTATATTATTCTTCTACAACAATCCAGCATGCGGAAGCCTAATAAGGCACAAAAAGCAAACGCGCCTGCTAGCCAATTACGATAACAGATATTATAAAATCAGATATTGCTAATTATTATGAAATGACTACCGATCGGCCCCAGATTCGCACGAGTAATATCTGGATTTTACAACAGCACTACCTACAGTGTCCAACCTTCTCGAAAGTACAAACAATATGTTGACAAAATTTTACCGCAATCTGATGAACGGTATAGCAGTGCATAAAATAAGAACAAACAAATATCAATTTTATATACTAGGTTACTAAAAGTATTGAAGAAGAAATTATCATGTTCGAAATATATTTAAAATAAACTAAAATGAAATCATAAACGCCAAATATGAATGACTGCGTATCTTCGCCGTAAATCTGTAGAAAACAGAACAACACTCTTGTAGCTTGTCATAACTATTTGTTTAAATGATATCACAAATAATCTTTATCAAAATAAATAACAGAAGCCATTATAAAGGAATCCCGTCATAATAAAATGAACTTTGGCGAGTGAAGTTATTTCACAGCTAACTTAATAACGTCGTTCTTCCGTAAAGCCGCATGCATAGTTCGGTTAGATTGTCAAAATGTTTACGCTACTTAAAAGAGTAAATAACAAGTCCCGACAAACGATGAGGAAGAAAGTTTCTTGAGCGACATTATCGTATTGGTCTGCTAGATTTTATTTTTTTGCTAGATTTTTTTATAGAATAATGGTGACAAACGATCACTCAAGACACCTTATGAATAAGTGTTGCCCATAGAAGATACATAAAGATACATTTATCTTCAATTAATATTGAAAATGTAGATGCATTGTCACCTCTGAGGAGTCAACTGAAATGCCTCGTTTCTAGTAAAAAGGTGCTAGGTTCTCTACAATTATCGTACGAAACACAACCGCATTAAGATGCTATTTTTTGCTGGTATTCTGTGAGAAGTGGTTCTACCTCAGTTGAATCAACCCATTGGTGCTATAAGCTGCAGCGTAACTCTACCACGTAAAAGTGGAGTGGAGTGACGACTTTAATAAAATAATTGTCGCTAACAAAGCTACTGACCTGTTCATTCAATCATCAGAACCCCACACAAGTCCATAGCTGAACATAGACTTTCCACCAAGAAAGCCCAATATAAATTATATGATGTCATAGGCTATTTTCGATTAACACAGTGTATGTAATTTCTCAGAGTACTTTAATACACTAAGCAACAAGTCTTCAGTCTTCATAGCTATCAATCGTATCTATAGGCAGTAAAATGGCACCCTTGTGGGACACAAGGGCGCGCTTGATTAAATGCGATAAGAAATAAATGACCGCCAGCGGTTGGGTCGTAATCTTTACATCAAATAAATTTTAACTGAAATGAAACCCATAAAGACTTTTTGATGGTCCGTTTCATATAAGATTAAAATCAATAAAAATAACCGGACAGTACGATACGCAGATACTCTCTCAAATCTCTATCAAACTTTCGTCATTACTAAAACAATCTATTGATAACCTACTTACACAAAATGAAGGTTCACTGTCTCTCCGGTACTTATGTATAATATGTATGCAACTGTCTCCTCGTTTATTATATTATAATATGTAGGTAATTTAAAAAAAAACTACATGGCTAATTTGTATAGTTTTTCCACTAGATAAATCCACATTTTATACTAATAGGATAGTTCTAAAACATAAAAAATCAAGTTTTGGTTTTCTTTTTAGTAGGTTAAATAAAATAACAAATGTTCAATACCAGCCATCTTAGTACAATGCGTGGTTTATCTAGACTCGAGTTTAAACTATGGCTTAAAACAGCCTTTCTTACGAAATAAATGCCTTATCTAAGAGCCTTTCTTACCAAATAAGTTCCTTAGCCGCGGCGGGACAGTTCGTGCAATTTGGACGTTTGCTGTAAAATTACGTACTTCACTTTTTTTTTTCGCATATTTTCTATGTTATTTCTGAATTGTAACAGACTCGATTTTATACATGAGACTAAGCTAACAACTACATTACGATAAGTGTAAAAAAGGCACTGCAGCTCGTAGACAATTGGTAGAGTCACGCTACGGTTTTATTATCCCCCGTACATCACTTTCGCACATAATACCAGGGTCAAATAACGGGACCGTGTTCTGCAGAGTTCCTCGGGTTGACGAAAATAGGTTTTAATGACGATGATGGTACTAGATTATTGCTACCAAAAATTTGTAAGGTAAAGGCGATAGGTTAGAACCAGAAATCCTTTTCAATGTTAATGTGGCATTTCACGTTAGTTCTCGGGAGTTATCAACTGTGGAGGAAATGTAAATATAGTCACAATAATCTCTATAAAATCCTACTCGTGCACGATGCGATAAGATTGGAGTTAGGTGAGGGAGGCCAAGTTGCATTATCCTCTTTTCTCCAAAACGCTGTAATCCAGAAATGAGAAGCTTTCAGGCAGTTACTTGCCTTAGTGACATCATTTAAGTTCACTGCAGAATATAGAGTTTCCCAATAACGCATCTACTAGCAGCCTTACTTCGAATATGTGCGCAGATCAGTTGATACACTCGCACTAGTATTAGAACATGCTATCACCATCGGACTACGACGAAATGCGTCACCAGTACAAGGGCGTCCGACTCTCGTTTCTTCCACCATGAGCCACAGTAGTATTATTTTCTATTTTATTGGTATTTTGTGCAAATATGATACTAATTCGTTCGAGGGGACTTATTCGTGCTATAGTCATAATACACAGAAAAGTAACGTGAAAAGTCCTCCACTCCACTCCACTTCGTAAAAAGTGTGTGGGAAAAGAAAGTGGAAAAAGAAAATGGTTAGCATATTCCTTCTTACATCACATTACAGCCAATTAAAGTCCACTGCTGAAGATAGGCCCATAGATTGCCTCCTAGGAATTTTACTATAACAGCCACTTTTGACAACCGGGTTGTCGACCGCAGTTTTTTATTAATTTAAATTGTTATCAGGAAGATGCTGCTGTCCCTTTGGTTTTACTTCCCCTCAGTTGCTTTTTATGAATCTCACACGGCGATATGGTAGTGGATATTCTTTCACGTCAGTTTTTATCTTTGGACATGATTGAGTAAGTGAAACAATCTTCATGGTAAAAATAACGGTGAGAGTAGTAAAATTTTATTTCTGACTCAGTCGTTCCTCTCCATTAAAATATATGCCAACTCCATCAGTCCACGTTGTTTTATGTTCTCGGATAGTGGCGGAAGTAATTCCTGCGTGAAATCCACACGTATTTTCAACCGCGTTCCCAAAACGATGAGGTTTATATCATTCAACGCGTATTTTTTTCTGTATTAACTCCTATTTTAAAGCTTTTACTTTCGTTATTTAATTTATAATTCAGAGATAGACCCATATAAATTTTAAGAAAATTTTTAATGTAACTATTAATACCACTCAAAGGGGTAAAATACTTCATTCAGAGGGATAAAACTAATTCAACTTTAAAAGTATCAAAACCCACATCGGAAACATATAACATAACATAAACTCTCACGCCTGTAACCCAGAGAGGTAGGCAGAGACTACAGACTTCCATTCACCAAGGATCCTGACACACCTCTCTCGCCTACTTTACATCTGTGTACTAACTCATACATGCCCGTCGGTTAAGGGTACTTTTAATTTAGTCCAGTATTAAATATGGTCTAAATTACAATATTAAGATTTGGTCGATAAACTTCCGTCTTGAATGTCCCTTTCCGACTCTGCCATGCACTTCAGCAGCATAAATTTGCTTTATTGCTCTTCCTTATTCAATATTTCTAAGTACCTAAACCAAAGAAGCATTCCTTTCATAATCCTGGTCACAACATAATCTTTCAAACCATACTTTTCTCTTATCATAAGGTCCTCAATAATCTTATATTGTCATTCAGATTCACTTCAAAAAGAAAGGATAAAATAATTTATACATAATAGCTTCTGAAGTCAAGGCTTGATTCTCAGATGCACTATGTCTCAATATCGACTTTTGAAACTACTATGTGGATATTATTTTATTCTTTTTCGTTTTTAAGCCGTTATTAATTGTATAATTTAATTATGTATGTACAAATCTGGCAATTGCAAACATTGTAACGAAAATAATAGTCGATATTAAATTTAGTCAATTTTGGGTTACGCATTTACAAAATATTCACTAAAATTTAATTTAAGAGACTTATAAGTTATCTAAGCACACACACTCGTTGTTTTTAGTCTGCTATGATAATTATATTTCCTTTTCGCACCCGTCTTTCTTTTCATTGCACTCGAAAATTAAATCCCACATATATGAATACGTGGTAACCTAAAATATTTTAATAATAAGTAAGGTGCGTAAGGGTAATAAAAGGAACATAAAGGGTCATAAAAGTGCCTAACCTTAAGCATTGCCGCCCTTTAAAGCCAAAACTAGTAGGAGGACAGAGACAAAAACACAAAGTCGTATACTAAAACTTATATATGAAAAAACAGCAAACAAGCTTGGCTGATAATTAGGTATATTTCGAAAATTCGACTTAAAAAAATTTGCTGTACTACACAATATTAAAATCGACCAAATATAAAAACTGTCAAAATGACGTCGATAATGCAGCGCCCTTTTGACCTTTCATTATTTGATTGACTGATGAAGAGTTATCGTCTCACAGAGTCTTCTATAAAAACAAGGCTGTAATTTTTGAGTTATAAGAAAGTGACCACATTAACCAGATGAACATATTACCCTCACGTACTACAGTAGAAGTTTTGAAAATGGGTTAGTATTTGTGTACGTACCTACGTGCGATTTACAATGTAATAAGAGTGATCGTAACCTGGAAACTTGCTTGGAAATGACTTTATTAAATTCGCCGCAGCGGAGGAAAAATTTTCCAGCGACATAGTATATTTAAGTAGGGTAAATGTCTCATTTGAAATTATGAGAGCAAGAAAATTCAAACAGCTCGCGTATATTTGTCTAATTTAGTAAGTCAGTTGTGGTGAATTTGTAAGCAAGGAACAAAAGTGTTATTTATCACCACTTAATTGAAATTGATTATTATATATTATATTCAGGTGATATTTATGAACTGAAATTATTTACAAACATTAGTCTTTTTATTCGAATATAATGAAGTTGTCTTCTCAATAAGAATTACTAGTCTCTTTCCTAGATTTGTTTATCTTGGCTGGCAAATTAACTTAATAAGAAGACTTCCTACATCTCGCATCATTGAATGAACCTTCCAGTACATACTCTATGTGTTGACAAGGTGGACCAAACTAGTTCAAAAAAATGTAACGTTTACCTGCATTAATCGACTTCATTTTAACTTACCAGGACATGAAACTTCGATCATAGCCCCCTTCATAGCTTGCTGAGCGACCTTAATGATTCTCGTACGACTAGTAGTGAAGATTTTTTTATAAAATTGGATGACAAACGAGCACACAGTCCACGTGATGGTACGAAAATGCTGTGGCCCATAGACATCTACATTTATTCTTGATTAAAAATAAAAATGCATATGCCTCATTTTTTTTATCAAACTTTGTCATCCGTGAAGACGAAAATGGAATGCCTTGTTTCCAGTAAGAATGGTCTCCGGTTCTCTACACTAACTATAAAAAACTTTTACTTTGGTATTCTGTGAGAGATGGTTCTAACCCGGTCGAGCTGACCCATTCTTGCTACAACTATAATGTAGTTGCAGCATGGCTCTACCACGTAAAGATCTAAGAGATCTATACGTTGTTATCACTGGCAACACAAACTGGTTTTGCACTTTTGTTTTCAGGTTTTAGGATTACCTAGGTTACGAAAAGATTTGTTGTAATCTCTTAAATCTATTAAAATTAATAATTAATATGATTCATATTTTACTTTTATTATTTTAATAAATCAAATAAAAGTAGTTTTTATACGATTAAGCCATTAAAATGTACGCAGTGCTCCGTCTATCTTTCTTTGTTGGCCTGAGCAATTAGTAACGTAAAAGAATTTTGACAATTTTTTTTACATTTAAATTGATACTTCTGAAAAATTATATTCATTACTTTGTTTTATTTCATTTTCTCTAAATTATTACTATAGGTTTTCGTAGACTGGTATATTATTCCCATTCCAGTCAATTACGGAAGAAAATAAAACGTAAGTCACAATTTTCTCGTTTACATAACATATTTGACGTCAACAGCAGTGGTTTTTGTTGTTTTAGAAGTAACTGTGACCAACGATCACTTACAACACACAACTGTTATCAAAATGAAGATTCGTTATTACCCCTGAGGACGAAGATGGGATCGATTCTTACGATTAAAAGAGCTTGCAGTTCTCGACATTTAACATCCGGAAGGTAGCAACATTATGTCATTACTTTACGCCAGTGTTCTGTGCGGGCGTGGTCTTTTCACGATCAAGCCTTAATACGTGTCAACGTGTGGTTCAACCTCTGAAGGTAGTATATGTTGTAAAACCTCTTTCTAAATTATATGCGTGCATATATAGTTTCGATTTTAATGTTCTTATTACGAAAGATGGCTATATTTAGTCTTGTATTTTTAGAATGCGAATTGTTTTATGGAATAATAAGGACAAGTGAGCACACAACTCAATCGATGGTTAGTGGATGCTGTGGCCCATAGACATTCGTTCTCGATAAAGGATAAAAAAGCAGATGCATTGTCAATCATGAGGACTAAGATGGAATGCCTAGTATTTTTTTATAGAAGAGGGGGCAAACGAGCATGCGGCTCACCTGATGTTAAGTGACTACCGCCGCCCGTGATCAACCGCAACACCACAGGAACTGCAGGTGCGTTGCCGGCCCTTTAGAAAGTAATAAGCTCTTTTCAATTTTTGTTGAGTACAATAATTTACAGGTGGTAGGACTTACTTTTACCGTTTAGAGTATTTAACGCGATCTTACCTATTTTTGTCGCCTAACAGCAGAATGTGAACTACTGCGCTGCGGTCTGAGATGTATAGAGAGCCAGTATAATTAAGTACAAGCTGCGAGGCATTATATCTTAGTCCTTGGAGGAGATAATTTTTGTAGCCTTATTGGTCCAGAGTTGGTTGCAGGTGGCAATAAGTAGCAGTAGCTATTTAATAGGTTGACTGGTTAGTTGTTAGTTCCTATTGCACTTTAGTCTTCTAGGTCTCTCCTAAAGCTAGTTTCTTGTTTATTGCTTTCAGTTCACGTGAGGTTAATCAAGTATTCGGTAAATCCGCTTAAGAACGTTGTACAAATACTAACGTGAACTTGGGTACTTTAATATTCCAAGCATATAATTCAGACAAATAAATAAAATTTTTCAAGATTTGACTCCCGAGAGATAGATAACGGATAAACAAAGTCAGTTTTTGTTGTAACTGTAATTTAATTTAAAAAGTAACAACAATTTGTTTTATATTCGTTAAAAGAATGAATAAAATGTTTTAAAATGTACGTGGTAGAGCCGTTCTGCAGCTATGGACCGGCCGGCCAAGGACCACGCTCCACAGAATACCAGCGTACAATCGCAGCTTAACACTGCTGTGTTTCCTATGGTGAGTGTAGAGAATCGGAGACCCTTTTTACTGGAACCGAGGCATTCCATCTTAGTCCTCACGGGTGACAACTCATCTTCCTTTTTATTCGTAATCGCGGATAGATGTAGATGTCTACGGGCCACACCAACCATTTAAACGAGATCGTTGTGTACCTCCATCTATCAGAAATCGTAACATATTTATGACACATTTTATAAACACCTTTTATGACATAGACGAAGTCGAGTGATGAATTCTATAACGCCGCCGACACACGCTGAGACCTGAAAGATCTTTGAAGTAAGACTTATGAATTTGTTTCTGTGAAAGTCAATCTGAAAAAGACCTTCACGTGTCTTCGAAAGTTTTATTTCTTATTTCTCAGACACGAAGATTTCCTCACGATGTTTCCCTTCAGCGCCGAACATGTGGTAAGTCAGTCGACCCGGGATTCGAACCTAGACGACACTAGACCAACGAGTTTGTATTGTATGGCATATATTTATGTTATTTCGTGACATCGGTAGAGATTTTAGGAATGCCCTAAATTTTCCACGTTCATTTTGTGACTTTTCTTCCCCGAGACTTTTTCTACTTATGCTTTATAGCCAATAATTATACTACTCGTAGTTCTATATAACCTTTAGACCGTAACATACCAGTGTGTTCACTGCTTTTGCAATATTTTGCTTTTCGCGGCAAAAATAGGTAAGAGTTTTGTTTCGTTAATTTTTTTAAAAGGGGTGATAAACGAGCACCCGTAAAATGTGTATCAGGTTTTTTGTACTAACCACATGAAACAGCAGCATTTTGCTGCTATTTTATACCAGTATTTTGTAAGAGTGTGATCCTTCCTCGTACGAGCCGATGCATTTGTACTCCGACTGCAACGTGATTCCTCCACGTCAAAATAACCATTATTCGCAAAATTGGCCTGGTGTGCTATGTACGCGTAAATTGTGAAGCTTTTTTTTATATTGGGAATATATTATGTATGTTTTAACAATATACCATTAGCATATGAAAATAGGTTACAGAAACAATGCCAAAGCATTAAATTATTAATTTCAGTCTGTTATCAAAGCAACATTATCTTCAAAGGGATTCAGTATTCTCAATTAACGAAACATCAATTACCTTTATTGGCCGTAAAATTCTAATTATGAAGCTAAAAATGAAGTTATTTTAGAGGCTTCAAATAGGTATGAAAACAGAATATTGATGATTCTCTTTTTAATAGCCCTACTTCAGAGGTTGCCAAGATTGTGGCGGCGTTGTCGTCGCGCCACATATGAATACGCACCGAAGCCTAAGTCACGCTACTAAAGTTACGAAGGTTTTGCTGTATATGTAGAATGGCCCTGTACTATCATT
>DWHP01005154.1:0-12101 GCA_018247895.1 Parnassius honrathi
GATAAATGTAGATGTCTATGGGCCACAGCAACCACTTACCATCAGGTGGACTGTGTGCTCGTCTGTTCTATTAAAAAAAGTTCTTCTGGTTTTTGTAGTTTTATTCTAATATCTTAGAAATCAAACGTATTTTTTGTTTATCTTGCCCAATATTTTATCTGCAATGATTTTTCTAGGTAGTTACATTATTTCCTCTAACCGTAACCCTCTATTATATACGTTGGTTTACAGATTGACTGAAAATGAGCAGCAAGAAACTAAAAGATAGTGTAATAGAGTCGCCTCTGGAGGAAATATTTGGTTTACCATCAGATCCAGACCAGTCCGAAGACGATGAAGAATCGAATGAGTATAATATTTTAATATCGTAATGCGAAACAGATTTAGATGAACCAGGATTGCGATCTTCAGACATTACAATAACGGCTTCTCCTCAGCCTTCCACGTCGAGTGACGAACCGGACCCGCGTTGGTTTGTAAGATTTGAAAGGGCATTGTTATCGCCTAAACCTACCACGTCGAATGCAGAACTGCCTAGTAGCGCCTATCCTGGTACAGTTCAAACTGCACGGGATGGAAAAGTGGATGAGAAATAGGACAGAAAAGGGGAGCTGGAAAAAGTCCGGATCGTGGAGATTGTGGATCAGAGTCATCAGAGTCAGAAGTAGAGTCAGAAACAAATGCTTCTGACGAAGATAAAGATACGTGGAGGAAAAAAATTATGGACTGACAGGAGGCCACAGCCAGACACCTATGATAGTGTACCGATGACTCCAACACGCATGTTACCATCAAATACCGTGACTGTTCGTCACTTTAAAAAAAATTTTAGTCAAGAAGTTTTTAAATCGATTATTACAGAAACAAGCCGATATGCTAATCAAAATAACGTCATGGGTTGGACTGAAATGTATACCACAGAATTGCAGGCTTACGTTGGATTTCTAGTTGTAATGAGCTTTACCTTCTTTAGAAAGTTATTGGTCATCAGATCTTGGTTTTAGAGTTGATGAAATATCTTCCATTATGCTCTACAGAATATTCAAGCAAATCCTAAGATGTTTGTACTTGAATGATAATTCCAAATAACCAGCGAGGTCTGACCCCACCTATGGTAAATTATACAAAATAAGATCATTGTTGACTCAGTAGAGTCTAGAGAGTCTAGTCTAGAGAGAATTGAGTATAATAGGATTTTTCAAGAAAACGCCTATAACTCATCATCACAGTCAATAGACGAATCGATGATTCCTTTTAAGGGGTGGTCCTCATTGAAGCCATACATGCCCCTTAAGCCTATAAAGTGAGGTTTCAAGGTGTTGTGCCGTAGCAACGGTTTTACTGGTTATTTATATGAGTTTGAACTCTGCCTGTAACAAAAAGCACAGGCAACTAACTCTGTCTGTGCTTTTTGGTGCTGCCGATGCCAAGCCCGGAAAGAGGAGAGAGCGGTTCCGCCGGAGAGAGTGGGTGTATGTGGTGGACTAACACACCTACCTGCGTTAGGACCTGCGCAGTTGAGCGCCGTACGCTGGGATGTAAGAGTCGTGGAGGGTTGAGCCGATCGTCGCTGGGGTATATCGTGTCGAGAGGCAACACGCCTTCTTTGGTCCGGATTTCAAGCTAAACGGTGGCCTTATCTGCTAGTCACAGATAGGGAAATGGTTAAGCGTCCCATCGGAGGGTCGCAGGTGAGGAATGTGGGGGCTGCCTAGTCTCCCTGAAAGGAGCTAGATGGTGGTGAAGGCCATGCAGACGGAGCAAGTGAAAGTCTATTCGGGCAGTGGGAATGGGCCTTTTCAGCCTTATCTGCCATCTGTCATCTGTCATCCATATCTGGATCGAGCTCCAGTTGGCACTACTCCTGAGGTGTGGAGCAGAAGTTAAGTCGTCTTGTTCTTCAAGAAAGGTGACAACGCTCTCTTGAAGAACTACAGACCGATTTTTCTTCTGAGCCGCGTCTACGTGCTGTTTTTGAGAGCCATTACAAATCGTCTCGCACGCAGACTCGACGACTTCCAGCCTCCCAAACAAGCCGGTTACCAAAAAGGCTTCAGTACCATAGACCACAAACATACCCTGCGGCAGATTGTACAGAAGACCGAAGAGTACAATCTGCCACTTTGCCAGGCATATGTGGACTATGAGAAAACCTTTGATTCCGTCGAAATTTGGGCGGTACTAGTCACACATGAAACAAAATTAGTGTTTGATTGTCGAATACAACATTCTCGGTTTACAAAACAAGCAGTAAAATTAAAAAATGTTGTACAATTAACTTTAATATGACCGAATCAATGTATCGAAGTCAATTAAATACGCATTATTTAAGGATAACTCAAAACCTACTGGTCAGATCTTGATCAAATTTATATGGGACCGCACGAGAAGCTTTCCAATAAAAAACAATGATCACATAAAAAACATACAGTTGAATTGAATACCTCCTCGTTTTTGAAGTTGGTAAACAAAGAATTAACGGAGAATTGAGAGCAGCTTAGTATGCAATATATTAGTACCACAGTACCCATCTAGTAGTGCATAGAAGTCTTTGGTGTGGAGCAAGAAATTTTGTAAACAAGTGGGGTTAGCCAATTTATTTTCTACAACTGTTAACCCTAATAGAAAACTATAAAATGGAATATTAATGGGAATGACATATATCTTAACGCTAAGTCATGTGACTTAACACTGTTTCCATACAATTATATAATTAACCATTGGAGTTAACTATTGTAGACAGTCACCTTGGTTAACGCCAAAGGTATGCTAACTATTAACCCAGATGAAATACAATGACTTTTGGTTGGCACAGGTAGCCTGGCAGGATGGTAAACGTAGAGACATTAGCACCACACTGGTAATGCTATTTACCCATAGTCATTACATGTGTATGTTAATTTATGATTAAAATGTATCAAAATATAATTAGATTTCAAGACTGTTTACTGTTACTGTTTTGACCATTTTAATTGTTAGAGGAAAGTTATTCTATAATAATTAAAATGGTCAAAACAGTACATAAATAACCAACTGACTGCACTAAGAGTGAGAGTACTTTCACGACTATGACACATCTAACAACACTGTACATGACCAAATCCCCTCTTTATGTGGCAGTCAGGTAAAAATTACACATCATGTAAGACAAAAATACCTTATTACTCACCTAAAAAGATCCTTTTCTGGTCGTAATCGTTCGCATGCAAATTGTCCCAGATGACTGGTGGTCGTCTTAGTACCTGAGTGATTTCTTCTATACATTCTGTTGTTAATGTCTTCGATATAACTTTAGGACCTGTGCATATGAAATTGATATTACTGTTTAAAAAGACATTTAAACTCTGGACAGTCAGCATTTTTGCCACAAAAATTTGTGACCTCGGCAATCCTTCTTAAAATACATACTGCAGTTATATTATGGTTGTGGCACAAACAGGTCATCTCCAAAAGGGTAGGACGACACTTTCACAAAATACCGGCAAAAATTTATAAAATTAATATGGCTGAAAACGAGGCATTCAAGCTTAGTCCTCAAGGATGACAACGCATCTCCATTTTGGTTTTTAATCGAGTACAGCCATACATATCTTTGGGCCACAGCACCCATGTACCTTTAGGTGGACTGTATGCTCGTTTGTCACACATATTATATAAAAAAATTGGGAGACCCTCACATGTTCATTGACATTAAACGAGGATATTGTCTCTGTGCTCAACACATTTATAGAAAGATAACCAATAGCTTAGTTGTGTAATATTCAAGTATATTTTCCAATCTTAATGAAACTCACCTTTTTTTCTTTTTTAAATATATATAATAATGGTGACAAAAAAGCACAGTTTGCATGATGGTAAGTGGTTGCTGTGCATAAAACCACCTGTCTATTATCAATTAAGAATCAAAATGAAAATGCGTAGTCTCATCTGAGGTTCAGGGCTCCCGCACAAAACTGCGACGCGATGCAAGTTCCTGCGATGCGAATTTCTGAGATACGATTTTGTGCGGCAAACCGTTTGGTAGGGCAACCATACCTTCAAGTGTAGTCAGCCGTATTGGACGTGTTTTTGGGAAGCATAAGACGGATCGCAACAAGATTATTGCACTGCTGTCACTGTTAAATAGATATAAAAGAAAAAGAAGATTCTGGATTCATCCATTTATTACAATTAAGAACTCTGATGGAAACTATTTTACTCGAAAGTACTATGGGTTGAGAAGTGAAGAAGATAAATTTTTTGATTATTTTAGAATGAGCATATCTTCATTTGACGAGCTTTTGAGTTTACTATCACCTATCACCACGTACGAGGAAAGAATTCATGTTATGCCTTTGGAAATGCTGGGACTGACTACCAGGTAAAGTAAAACAAAATTTATTTATTTATTGACATTTTAATTGTTTTTTTTTTGCGAAAAATCAAATGTGTGATTAATAGCCGATTAATAGTAAATAATATTATGTAAAATCGAGCTCTTCTTCCGTCGACAAAGCGCTATAGGTAGAATAATTATCACTAGGTGAATTAATTTGATCTCCCCCTGCGTTTGATGATTGTTCGTGTGATAAATGAGGACGTGTCAGTGGTGTTTGGTTTGCAAAATGTTGAGTTTGATAGCCTGTGTGGCTCTGGTAGTTGCTAGGCTGACAGGAGGAACTATAAGGTGGGTAGCCTTGATATGCAGGTGAAGTAAGTCTGTTAAAGTTTAGAGAACACGATTTTGAAAAATAAGTGTTTTTTTTTCATCCAATTTTTCCAGAGACGGTAGAATTCCCTTAAAAAAAGACAAGTGCCTGTTTTCCGGTTCCTTTAAAATGTTAATAATGTCATCTTGAAACCCGTTTGCCTTTCTTTTATCGAGGCTGCTGTTGGTATCGTCTTGGAGATTTTTCAGATATTGCTTGATTCTCTTGTCCAGGTGGTGCTTGCATTTCCATTTCATTAATGCTCTCTGTTGTCTCATTTTTTTTTTAAGAAATAATAACTGCTCGTACGGATGGTATTCTTTGGTAGGTTTTGCTCCTGTTCCAGATCGCTTTTCGTCTTTGTTTCTTTACGTACTTTTTAAAAGTATCGTTGATCCCTCTCCATCTTTTTAATACTTCACTACCTGTAAATTATACAAAATTAATCAATAAAAATACATAAATGTAGGAGCATCCCTATGGCATTAAATATATACATAAAAGAAACCACTCATATGTTTAAAAATCTTTTATGTATGTATTTAATGTCATATTAGGGTAAATTTTTAATTGTCGCCACTATTAAATTTTTTTTAAATTTTCTGTTTTAATTTCAGATTTTTAGCAACCGGAGAATTCAACGATATGCATTTAAACTATTATAGAGGTGCAAGTACAATAACGAAAACAATACGATTGGTGTGTAACGCAATATGGGATCGCTGTTTACGTCAAAACTTGCCTGAAATAACACAACAGCTGTTAGAAGAAATCAGTGCAGATTTTGACAAGAAAGCTAATTTCCCTAACTGTTTAGGAGCCGTAGACGGCAAACATATTCGTATCCGTAGTCCCGCAAATAGTGGATCACTTTTTTACAATTACAAAGGTTATAATTCAATTGTTTTGTTGGCTATTACTGACTCGAAATACAAATTCATCTACGTGGATATAGGAGCATATGGAAAGGAAAGCGTCTCCACGATTTTCCACAACTCGAAGCTTTAGGACTCACTAATGAAAGGTGGCTTGCCCATACCAATATCAAAGCCGTTGCTAGGCTTTCAAGAACCGGTCCCGTTTGTTTTCATAGGAGACGAAGCTTTTTCCATTTCAAATAACGTTATGCGCCCTTATTCTGGCAAGCATTTAACCGTTAAACAAAGAATATTTAACTACCGTTTGAATAGGGCGAGACGATATGTCGAGTGCACCTTCGGCATACTAGCCAACAAATGGCGAGTATTTCATCGACCCCTTAACGTCTCAATTGATTTTGCAGTCGATATTGTCAAGGCTTGTTGTATATTACACAACTTTGAACTGAACCGCGATGGATTACAATCCCCCGTAGAAATGATCATAGATAATTCTGAACTACTAAGCCTACAGACGTTGAATGAAAGAATAATGAGTGCAAATTTAATAAGAGACAAATTTTCGAATTATTTTTCTAGTGACTTTGGAGCCTTGAAGTGGCAATTAAAAAAAATTTGAAAATATGGAAGTACTTGCTTAGTTCTATGTAAATAGATATACAGTAGGTACTTCAAGATAAATAATGGGGATAGGAAAACATCAGAAATAAGTAATAACAATTTTAAAACGTCATTTACTAAAAAAAACACTTTTAAATTCAAATTTATAATGCAAACAAAATAATTGTCAATGTCATTTCTAAGAAAATCAAAATAGATCAGAAACACGAAATTAGTCGATGCTCATTATTTACCTTGTCGTACTGTACACTTTATTGCACTGAATTATATTTATTCATAGAAGTACGAATAGCGCGCCAGGTTCTAGAAACCCTCTTACACGCGCGCGCGCTATTCGTACTTCTATGCATTGAGTGTATTGTTGTAGAAATAAAAGTACTTACCAAGTTTTCTTTTTTGACTGTTTTCTTTGTCTTGGAAATTCGGAAACAAACTTTCACAGATGCTCTTCCACGCATCTTGCTTAATAAATTTATTTTTATAATGTTCATCACTTGTGTCCCAAAGGACGGGGCGCTCCTCAATTAAAGATATTAAAAAATCTACATCACATTCCGCCATTCTATAAACAAAGAAGGCGGCGCAGGCGCCGCGCGTCTTTCTCTAGAGCTGTCTCAGAGCGGACTAAGTCTTTTAAAAGGACGTCACCAAGTATGACGTAATATCGCAGGAATGCGCGATGCGAATGAGATTGGACGTTCTTGCGGTGCATTCGGACGAGTTCGCAGATATTTGCGATGCGAGTTCGCAGTTTTGTGTGAGAGCTCTTAACTTGTTCAGTACGATTGAGCGTCGAAAAAGATACGAGAGACAAAATCCGCTCAAGACAACAACTGCTCAGGGCAAGCTGAGCAACAAGACCAAGCAAAACACATCAGGCAAAGTTAACAGAATATATATGTTTAGAATAATTTACCTATTGATATAGTAATAAAATTAGAAATTATTGTAATTGGTTAAATTTGGTTTATTTTCTTCTTTTACCTCCCTATAACGTAAACTCTTTATAACTAAATAATGCTCGGTCCCTTGAAATTCATTATAGAGTTTACACTGTTAAACAGGTTTAGTGGTAGCGAAATTTAAACCATTGTTTAACATGTGTTTATCATTTAAGTCCATGTCTAACTACAGTGTTTAAATGCTTTTTTGTAGTAAGACAGATTGTATCTAAATGAAATTACAAATCAACAATCACCCCCCTAAACCACGCCAAAGCCCCCCATTTTTTTCCTCCCCACATTTCTGAGAGGATTTAGGGCAAGGAAGTGTCCAGCGTGCCGCCCCAATGCGTGTTGGCAAACTTCACATGTCCTCCTTTATTCCTCAGACATTCAGGTTTCCTCACGATGTTTTCAGTAACCGAGCATATGTTAAACCAGCACTTAAAATTGTAATTAACAATTTCATTGATGCCGGCGGGGATTGAACCCGGGTTACTCGTGTTCTGTTTTTTCTGTGAGCATTAACCATCTGAGCTACTACATCCCTTTTAGTTATAATTATATAGTTTAAGGTATCTAGAGTTAAATATAGAACTGAAAATATTTAACTTTTATTTAATAGAGTACAATTTTTGAGTCTTGTGCCAAATCCAAATGCAGAATTTTATAAATCATAAGAAATTGCTTTTCAAAACTTTACTTATTGTTATACTGCCCTTTAAGATAAATGGTTAAGTTAAACAAGCTATGCAAAATTAATGTATTTAAACTGATTAAGAAATCAAATATACAAATTGGAACTTAAAACAATACTGGGACCCTTTTGAATATTTGATCCAATTTCTAGTGCGTGTAATAACTTTTGTAGTTCTTCAATTTGATAATCTTCAGTATATTCTATATAACATATTAATGCTATTCCTATTTGATCCAAATGTTCTCTCAAAGTTATAACTGCAAATGAAAAAAATAGGCAAGTTACAATCTATATATGTCCCACTGCTGTGCATAGGCCTTCTTCCGTTCCTGACAAGGTTTTAGGGCGAGAAAATGTCCTGGTGCATGTTGGCGAACTTCACAAACCTTCAAAAAGTTTTAATTTCTCAGACATGTAGACTTCTTCATGATATCCTTTATCCAAGCATATGGTAAATAAGCACTTAAAATTGCAACTTCTGCAAATTTCATTGGGGCTTAGACCTATATAACCATGAATATATATAACAGTACAAGCTGTGGTTGCTCAGGGGGTGAAGTCCTGACTAACATACACTGAAGTCGTGCGCCAGTCTTTAATGGGAGTTAGTAGGGTTTGCTAAATAACCCCTTCAGAAATGAGGTACTCAGTACCCGGAAGTGGAACATAATAGGGGAATAACTATACTAACACATATTTAATATTTTAGTATTGAATAGTAACATTTTATTCAATTATAGTATTTTAGAACTTCTTCCTTATTTTCTACATCTTTCCCCCATAGATTACTCATAGGATATTTGCTGTAATTGCCACGCTGGGCTGGTAAGCATCTGGATTTTTTTATTGAGTTGCTATCAGGAGATTGCTGCTGATTATTTTCTATTTCATTTCCCTCTGCTGCCTCCTAACACATCTATGGAATGATAAAAGGTGGTGGTTTTCTTACACCCCACTACACAGCTACACCACCAACATACAGCAAGTTTATATTTAAATCGCAATTATTGCTCCCATCAGAATCATTTCAATAAATTTTAGCATAAAAAATTATGTGTATACATACCTCCAGCAGGTACACCAGATAAAATATTAGGCTGCTCAAGTTTTGGGATATCAAGTTCTGAAGTATTTAATGCTTTTGATGTATAAATTCCTCTTATTACACAAGGTTGAGTGTTCAACTGATTAGTACGATATTCAGACATTGGAATACATTGTATGGTCAAAACATTTTTGCAAAATTCAAAATAAAGATGCAACAATTGGACTATTTCGCTACTTAAGATTAAATTGTAACCCATAATTGTACAAATATATTTAATATGACTATGCGTATGTATTTCATACAAATATAGATTAACTTCTTTTACTGTATTGACCAACTGTAGATGTTGTGATGTCGTGTTTACGAATTTTTTTAAGTACTTTCCATCTAAGAGGTAAAACGAGTCAATCGTTTTATTTATTTCAACTTGGTTGTCCCACTGTAATCTGAAAATATATAATCTATTAAATATAATCTTTCAATACATACTGGAGAAAAATATAAAAAATTTAAAGTTACGTTGAACTTGAATCATCACTCTCGGTTATTATTTCATCCCAGTCTTCCCAAATATTACGACTATTTGGTTCAGCAACTTCGCCAAACAAACTCATTTTGAAATTAAACAATTTCAACTTTTTTATTTCGTTGTAATGGGTTCGTAATATATAAATCTGATAAAAAATTACTTTGTGCCTGTAATTCTACGATGATTTTGGTTTTGGTTTGTTTGGTTTTTTTTTATTTAACTGGCTTTACGGCTCTGGGTTCTAGCTCTTCTGAGCCTATCATTTCTTTCAGAATCTTCATTTCATGTATTTTTTCTTCACAATACACTGATGTGTCACATTGCAAAGTTTTTGGGGGATTTTGACGACAGCTCTACTCAGTGGACTATTGATGACGACAACCACTCAAGTTTATAAGGCGCTCAAGCGATCAAATTAACTTAAGGTTTATATCAACATCAAAGCACTTATTTTGTCATTTGCTTTTTTATATATAGGAATAATGATCTGTATTGATGCATTTCAGTTTATACAAAGGTACTCTGTGTATCATTAATTCCAAGCTTGAACAAACAAATTGAACGGAACTACTGCAAACGCTTCCGCCTGCATTGAAACCATAGATGACATCATAAAACAACATGCACCACGTTATAGTTCTCGCCCTGGAGGATTTCCTGTCTGGTTTTCACGTCATCTGATTAAAACATTTAAATGTAAACAAAAAGCTTGGACTAAGTGGAAGAAATATAAAAACCCAAGTGACTACGTACAATTTTCCCAATACAGAAATACATTCAAGATCCAATGCAAACAATGCTATCGTAGGTATATTGACATTGTTGAGGGAAATATAACTAAAAATATAAAACACTTTTGGACCCATGCATCGAGTCGCAAAACTGAAACTAAAATCCCGTCTACTTTGCATTACCATAACCTTAAATCTAGCGACTCCGAGACAGCTGTAATATGTTCTCTGACATCTTTCAATCAGTATTTGAGCCCTCTTCCACTTCTCTTTCGCATTGGCAGCCTCCATCTTGTACCGCAAGTCACGATATTTTAATTTCTAATCTTTACTTCAATAAAATTGAAATTCTAAATTAACTCAAATATTTAGACACTTCCAAGGGTCCTGGTCCAGATAGCCTTCCTCCACTCATTTTCAAACAAACTGCTGAAAATATTTATAAGCCTTTGCACATTATCTATAATGTTTGTAAGAGGGTGTTTTTCCTATGAGGTGGAAACATGCAAATATAACTCCAGTTCATAAAAGTGGGTCAAAACATAATGTTGAACAGTATAGCTCCATCTCTATTCTCTCCGTCTTGTCGAAAGTCCTCGAAAAATTAGGCCACAACCAAATATACCCGATTCTACACAAGGCTATCATTGAAGAACAACATGGTTTCGTTAAACATAGTACTAGTAATCTACTTACCTTTACAAATAATTTATTTGGATGACGGCTTTCAAGTAGAACCAGTATATACAGATTTTAAGAAAGCTTTCGACAAGGTGGATCATGAGATTCTTCTTAACAAGATTGCATTCAACGGTATTCGCGGTAATTTGCTGCGCTGGTTTGCATCCTATATTTAAAACCATACACAAAAAGTTGTAGTAAATGGATCAAGGGACGTTTTGGTTACATCGGGTGTTCCACAAGGATCCATTCTTGGATCATTGTTATTTATTATTTTTATTAATGATATAGACAAATGTTTTCTTATCTCCAATTTTTTATTGTACGCTGACGACCTGAAAGCCTACAAAACTATCAAAAATATAGAAGACTGTATATCTTTCCAAAGCGACCTTGACAGATTGTCAACATAGTGCAACATTAATAAATTACAATTGAGCGTTCCGAAATGTCACTATATAAACTTTACAAAAAAGGAAAATATTGTCCATTTTAATTACATCCTCTGTAAAAAGTCCTCACCCAAAGTGACAGACTTAAGGGATTTGGGAATTCAGTTGGACTCTAAGCTACAACTAAGCATCCATATTGATAAGATGGTCAAACAAGCTTTTAAAATGTACGGATTTGTTATGAGATCTTCTATTGACTTCATACGAACAACCACATGCTTATACCTCTATAAAACTCTTATTCCTTCCCAGCTTGAATATACTGTACCTATATGGAATCCCTACTATAAAGTATACAAAAAAACTATTGAGAACGTCCTAAATAAGTTTTTGCGTGCCATGTACTATAGATGCCATAAATCTTACTTGTCTCGTATCGCATTGCTGAGAGAGTTCGGTGTTTTGTTGCTTGAATGTAGACGTAAATATCTTGAAGCTATAACATTGTAAAAAATAGTCAACAATAAATTTTGCAGTACTGGGTTAGTTTCCAATTTAAATTTCGCAGTTCCTAGAAGTGCTCATATACGAGCTGTGCGCACTCTTAACTTGTTCGCCGTCAGTACATGCCGTACAAATACCGGCTTGCGCGCGCTAGTTCGCCATATGATGCATTCCTTTAACGACTTTTTCAGTGGTGGTAACATAGATTTGTTGACACCGCTTTTAAAAGATTTATACTTATTTAGTTTTATACTCATTCTTGCTTTTAAAAGATATTTGAAAAACTAAAAATGTAAAAATAATATTATTTCGGCTCTTTGTTTTTTAGTTTTTAGTTATTAAGTTTTTATTCAGCGTCCGCGACAATTTAATTAACATTGTAAGTAAT
>DWHP01005155.1:0-12100 GCA_018247895.1 Parnassius honrathi
ATATATATGTATCTTCTCAAATTCTACTTACTTTTAAGACGTGATTAAATAATTAAATATCGTGGCGTCGTAGTCACTTTGACTTAAAGTGGTAGAGTAAGTTCTTGTGTCCCTTTAAACAAAAAAATCAAAGTAACACGACAAAGCATAAGTAATAATCGTAACAAGGTGACACGCGGATATTTGAAAAAGTGTGTAAATGACGTGCAAAATATTAAATTTATATTGAAATTCTTTCTGAAGAATATATTATATTTTAATGACATCTCGTTGCACTTACAGTATTCGAATTGAATTGCATGTGTCACCGGGAGAGTCTCTGGTCCAATTTAAATAACTCTTACTTTAATTCCTTCTATGGTTGCGTTTCTAACGTTTTCCTTTTATTTTAAACTTTTTCTTTATTATTTTGAGAGCGATTGTGAAGACTAAACTCGCATACTGTTAAATTCATAGTTAAGTAACAGTACGCAAGAAACAAAAAAATTAAAAAGAAAGATTTAATTAATTTCATTGAATCTTTCTTTTTAATAAAGAGAACAACAATTAGAATCCATCCATCCATTATAGCACTTAAACTGCTGAATATTGGCCTTATCCATAGATTTTCTCATAGATTTTGATATAGTTGCCACAGATGGCAAGTAACTTGGCAACCGCTGTTTTTTATTGTTGTCAGGAAAATGCTTCTGCCCATATCCTGTTTCACTTTCCCTCTGTTACCTCTTACGATACCCAAGAGATGATATATAAAAGATTATTAAGCCCTACATTTTTGAAAGGTAGGTATTTTAATGCCTATGAATCCATCCGGTTACGTACTACACTCTTATCTACTTCTTCCATCTAATCCTCTTCAATCAAAGCACGGGCACTGCTTTGTTAAAGACTAAAGTAAAAACATTCAGTATAGTTAGAGGCTGTGAAGCAGTATACCTTACTTATCAGAGGTGACACATCTGTAGTCTTTTTAATTGAAGTTACTGCAGGTATTCATGGTCTAGAATAGCCAATTCAAGTGGAGTGTAAGCTCGTTTGTCTTTTTAATTTTATTTAAAAAAAAATACATTTATTCGGTAAATCTATATTTATTACAATATCGACTATAATCCGATAAATAAACAAGAATAAAAATCACACGTCATAATGAAGTTCCATTATAAGTTTATGGCTTGGGACAGCAGATAAATGGAAAACAATGACATTTTTCCACTTTTGGGTGCAGTATAAGTCACATATATTATCGATAAAGGTTAAGTCAATTAGTCGCTACTGCGTGTTACTATGATATTAATATTGTTTTTATTTGATCCAAGCCTTGTAAAATGTTTAAAACTATTACTCTTATTAAGAGGAAAATCGCTTTTTACAAAAAACAACTTTTTGGAAAAAACAACTAGAAACCTCTGCGGGTACGTTCACAACAACTCACCGAAGTTTCATCGTAATCATTTAATATTATCGAACTATATTTTACTAGCGTGTAGAACAGACACCCCGAACCAAAATTTGTTTCATTTTGGTAAGAGTTAGAACTAAAATTCGCTGCAGCGCTAAAATAATAGTTACGTCTTCTGACCAAACTATTAAAACATGCAGCGTTAGTATGCATTAGGGATTAGTTTCCTCGCGACCAAAATGTCATAAGCGCCAGGCATTTCATGGCGCTTGCGCGTATCGTTCAACGTAGTGTGCAACAAGTCGCTTTTGTTCGGCAATTTTACATTTTGCCTGATTCTCTTGAGCATTGTAACAACGCGAAAAACTTTAAATCAAAGAGTTTTAAGCGTTTTAATATCTACTTAACGATGAAATGTTCAACTATCACTTTTTGGATGTTCTGGAGCGTTTACTGCAGTCTTTAAGGACACGACCAGGTATTTTGAAGCTGTTATTTATGTCTAATATTTCTTTGGTAAATGTTTTAGAAAATTTTGTGCAAATGTTATGTAAGGTATCATATCTACCCAAGTACCTCTTAATTACTAAATCCAAATCTGCCTTAGTTTTTCCTAACCATGTACTAATATTTGACCAAATTTTTCTGCTATCACCATTGCAATCTTTTATTTGTTTTTGCCTGTACTTGTTTTTGGCATCATTTATAATTTTATTTACTCTATTTCTAAATCTCGTGTATTCTAAACGCTTATTCATATTTTTTGGCGATGCTTTCCACGCTCTAAATAAAGAATCCCTTTTTAATATTAAATTAATTAACTTACCATCTACCCATGGTTGCGTTAATCGTTTACTGCTTTCTACAATATTAACCTTACTTTCATTATAAATATTTTCAAACACCAAACGTAACTTATCATACAATAACATTGGGCAAGACAAATTTAAAAGCTGGGACCAATCATAATCGTCTAACTTTACCCTACACAATTTATCACTAATCACTTGTTTATATTTATTTACCGTTTCTACCACATTCAACTCACTTTGCGATCCTAAGACATCTAATGTAATGCCAACAATATTATGATCAGATACATGACATTCGATTACATAGGCAACAGATGTAATGTCAGCCGATTTCGCTCGCACCCACACATGGTCAATGCATGACCGCTCGTGCCGTCCGTCGACTACCGCTTCTCGCGTTATCTCTGAACTAGGCAATGCACATTGTAGGCCGTGTTCACACAAAGTTAGATTATATTTTGTAATAATTTTATTACACTTGTTATTATAAATATCAATATTTACGTCTCCTATGACAATAATATCATCTTGAGGCGATATTCTTTCCTTTATTATTGTATTTAGGCACTCAATAAAACCATATTTATTTTTAGCAGGTGGTCTATATATGCAAAGAATATGAAAACTCCTTTTTTCGATCGTTAAATTTCCGTGAATTATTTCTGCCACGTGGGTGTTGATTGTTTGTGAAGAAAAGTTTAGTTGTTCCTTTATAAAAATAAGTAGCCCTCCTCCTCTTGAAGTTTCTCTCGTGTTAGCATGGGGTATATATCCATTTATATTATAAAGACCTAGTTCTTCTCTCTTTATATTTATCTCACTTAGTACTATCATATGTATTTTATATTTGATATGCTCTAACAAGACCACCAATTCATTAAAATGTGTTCTTAAAGAGCGTATATTTAGATGCAATATATGTATTCCATTTGCACGTTGAGATGTATCCCATTGTACCAGGTCCTTATACCTTACAAAATCGATTTCGGTAGGTAATTGTTGTATAGGTGAGAATTTTAAGTATCGAACGTAATGCGGTGTGTACGCGCGGCCTTAGCACAGGCCTTGGAAACTTTATTTACTGCTCGGTAGCATTTTGTTAATATCACTTTCAGAACTTATTTTGAATATTTTCTCATTGTCGTTTCTTTTAACGAGTATGTTCATATTCTGAATCCAAATATATTTGAAATAAGATTTTAGTTGATTTTTTACTTCCCAAAAAAGCTGACGCTTATACCTTGGTAAATCTTCATTTATATATATTAACTGGTCACTATTATTTCCGAGAATTTGCGCATTTGAAATAGGCACTTTTCAAAAGTAGATGACATATAAAGATTGTGTGTCTTAGAAATGTTATTTTGTCTGTTACAGTCCTGTTACAAATGCAATGAGAAAGGGCACAAGCAGTCCCAGTGCCCAATGGTAGAAGGTGGCAGCAACAAGAAAAAACGGAAGAACGCTTAACATATGTTTTACTTGTTACTAATAAATGGCGTTAAATGATGTTTTTAATACCAGTCTTTTAATTGAACTTTCATTCTATATACTTGCTTGTCGTAAGAGGCGTTTTGGGAAATGCCAGAAGATCTTATGGCTTCCGACAGATGGCGGTATAACCATCTCTTGTCTTCAGGCAAAAGATACCCAAAAAAATTTGTTCTGACAGCCCTAGGCCAACTGAATATATGCCTCCCACCGGCCTGTTATGTCTATGCTTGCCCAGCCTAGAAATATATTTACTAGATTTTTATATTTTACTAGCTTCCCACCCCACGGTTTCGCTCATCTTTAATCAAATTTTCTTGATAATAGGAGTCGGCCATCGGCCGTGAACTAAGTACTACAACCCCAAGTGAATTGCATCTTTTAAAAAGGAGTAAGATCGTTACTTGAAGGTCTCTACATCGTATCGATTCGGAAAAATCGGCGGTAGATGAATCCACAAAGAAGCTTTGCGGGGAAGAAAACTCCTAGTAAATCGCAGTCATGGTGGACCGCCAATCATCCAGATGGGTTAGATGGTACCGCGAGCTTTTCCCTGACGTTCGGTGGTGGAATTTAGCGGTCTGAATTAATCCGAACAATTCCTTTAAGTCCTATTCGTGGTAAATCCGATAGAAAGTGCAAAGAGATGCAACGTCTCTACACAGTTAGTGAATCGAGCCAATCAGAAAGAACTCTGTCGTCGACGATTTGAGCCGCTTTTCGATGGATGCGCTCAAGTGGAAGGAGCTGGCACTGAGATGTCCCGGTCCAGAGATGTGAACAGTACTCCATGTTAGGCCAAACTTGCCGAAGAATTTCGATGCTAGCTGAGCCGGCAAACGTCTTCCGAAACTCACTTCAGACACAAGTTTGTTCCCGTATTCAAAAACTTGTTCTAGAATATAATTATAACTGGTGTAAAAACAATCACCAGCCCTGTCGTCCGCATAGTTACGAATGTAACTGCTTTATTACATATCTTTGGTACACCGAATATACAGCGATATATCACGCGCGATCGATGAATTGGTACGTCATTAGGGCATTACCGCTGTGGGACCTATAAAGGCATTCATAGACGCAGCGGTGGTTGTCACTGTCCGTGCGTTGCCATAGGATGGACAGTACAGGCCTTCAAGACTACCTAGGCTTCGAGAACAGATATCCTCTGTGACGTACATAAACTCTGGACCGAGGCAGAAAGGAATGTTCCAGTTTATAATCTGGGTAAGATAAATAAGATGTATCAGCCAGAGAGAACCGCGTTTCGATGAGAAAGGGCAAGGCCGGCTTAGCCGTTTCGAGATGGTGGTTGATATCGTTCGTATCGTATCGGTTTGAATGAAGTCCCCTTACGATGCAGAAATCCACAGCGTGGGATGAGTTGCCGTAGTGATTTTGCTCCGTGTGGTAAGTATAGAGAACCGGAGACCCCTTTTTACCGGAAACCAGGCATTCCATATGTCCTCGGGGGTGACAACGCATCCGCATTTTGATTCTTATTTGAGAATAGATGAAGATGTCCATGCGCCACAGCACCCACTTACTTACTAAGCATCCACGCCCAGGTGGAAAATAGTTTGGGTGTGTATGCCCAGTGAGGGATTCTCTAGGATTATCGACGCTGGTACTCTTTTGGGTTATATTTTTATTTAACACAGCTTTCGTATTTTTTCTACTAAACGATACCTACAATAAATTATAACATAGTTCATTTGCTAAATACGTGATTTATAACAGTTCATAATATATAGCCGTCAGAGGGGCGTTGATGTGATGCTAGCCTAGGGCGCTGTCGACATTTAATCCGCCTCTGACCTAGGTAGACTTTGTGGTCTACCTAGGTCAGAGACAGACTGATGTAATCTCCTTTTTCCCGCTACCTCTCTTTTTATATCACTAATGTAGAAAATGAAGAAAATTATAACTAGCTTATAAACGCTGCGAACTCTCGAATCTCATCACAAATATTTTTGGTACGCTGGTATTCTGTGTGAGTGTAATCCTTCCCCAGTCGAGCTGACCCATTCGTGCTACAACTATACTACTAATATAATTGCAGCATGGCTATTACCACGTAATAAATCATCCAATTCCTCGGTGTTAACGTTTTTGAAAAGACAACTTGGCTAAACCGGCCCATCACTCGCGTAGCAAACGCTTTTAGATCTTTGAAATGTGAGGTAAAGGACGGGGGCGGGCCGACACAAATACCGCTGCCTGATTGGCTCGTTGTCTTGTTCAACAGCCAGTGATTGGTGTAAACACTTCAAGTAGTATTCGAATTACACAATCTTATAATTTGTTAAAGAAGAAACACCGACGCCTCCCAATTTTTGAGAGGTTTGAGAACCAGGACAGAGAACATAAGTTATCTGCACGGGAATAGTTGTCGGACTACAAGTAGTTTGAACATACTCTTACACTTAAACTGGTACGATATCTATACGGGTTCAGTGCTGGCAAAGCATCTCATAGAATTTTGGTTATTTTTCGATTTCGATGACCGATAAGTAAAAGCGGTCTTTCTATAATGGAAATAGGTTGTAATTTTATAATTATGTAAAAACGTGTACTCTTCTCGTGCGTCAAGCCGGCTATACATGTTGGCCGAGCGAATACGAGCACCAACGCATAGACAGCCCATTAGTCTAGCCTCGGCATTGCTCGGCGACGCTCGCCTAGCTGGCCGAGTGCAGCCGAGCGCCAACGTGTATACGGTTCGTTTGGCGTGCCTTGCCGCCACTCGGGGTCGCTCGCTACGACTCGTCCACTTCGAAACAGTGTCGGTTTTGTTGCACAAATCAAAGGCGCTCGCCTGCACTCGGCAAGTCGCGTCCACATGTTAGTAGCCCATGTCAGTTACAGCTTGGCGTCCGTTCCGGTGAGATATTGTTTTAATTATAGTACTCAGCATCTAGCACCTTCTTTTCCTCTTCTTCTTTTTAATAACTTCACTGCGGAGTACACTGACATAATAATTAAATGCACTCATTAAATAAATAGCAGAAGCTGCAATAACTTCTACGTCGTCCATATCGTTCCAGTTTTCAAAGACAACTAATTACTGCCAACATGTGGAAAGCTCCACAAAAACCCGTGAACATTGGCCTTGGCATTGGTCTCTTTCGAACTTGACTAACGTGTAGACTCTAGCACTCGCCTTGTTCAATTTGCCTACTCTCGCGTTGGCTGAGGCTTGGCCAACATGTATTGCCGTGGTTATAATCCAGTCCTGCACAGATATGTCAATATTGCATAATGAGACTATCTAATTCATATGGAAACTTATTTAAATAATAACAACAAAATACATTCAAAAGTAGTTTTATTATAATTTTTTAATTTATTATTAATCATACAGACATACATTTTTGCTTAATACTACTTGAATCATGATTATTACGTACAAATCAATAAAATCACCTAGAAAACACACAAGATACAAACATTGATTTAAAAGTAAGGTACAAAAATCAAAAATTTGAAACAATAACATTAAAAATATTGATCCCGAAAAAATCACACAAATTGTATCTACATACATACACATAATCAAATCTTAATATATTACAGTAGTCAATACAAATGACTCCTAAACAACCAGAGGTTTCAGTTACTCGTTTCTCTTGTCTCACTCTCATCACATTGTACTGAAACAAAAAGATATAGGAAATTAGTCAAGTTCTTGTTGTGTTAGCTAAATATCTAATCACAGTTTACTTAATACATAATTGCTTATTATTTTTCCACACGTAACTAATTCCTTATATCCCACAGGCGGGCACCAGCCTGTTATCATTCCTGAGAAGATTTAAAGGCAACGAAACTTATACCACCCTGCTTCAATGCGTGTTAGCGGACTTCACATAATATCTCAGTGTTCGTGAGACATGCAGGTTTTCTCGTGATGTTTTCCTTCACCGCGGAGCTCGTGATAAATCAGCACTTGAAATTGCAAATAACTATTTTTTCGGTGTCAGCGGGTTCGAACTTGGGTTTCTAGTACACCTCCCAACGAGTGTAGTGTACAATTAAGTATGAAAACATTTAGAAACAGTATGATGGCTTTATCGCCATCATACTGTTTCTAATTCTCATAATAACCATTATTAAACAATTTTGACCCAATTAAAACTTTAAACTTTTGGATAATAGCTAAGCCCTAGAAAATATAAATAGGTCCTGTATATTTTCTAGGACTTGTAAAAGCATATATATTGCTTCATAAATGTCGAGTGAATGGTATAGCTAGCATGTGCTTTTTCGTAGTATTAACATGTACATCACTATTTTTAATGAAACTATTTTTTGTTGTAGTGTACACACACAAAATTTTCGTAATTATACTGAGAGGCCAAATTTAATATATATTTTATTAAATTTTTCTCTAAGGGATTCATTCGGACCTAGTTTTAGTTTGTTCGAAGTTTGTTTTAATTTACCTACATAAACTGACTAGTTCGGCAAGGTACGCCTTAGAAGGAAGTTTATGCCGACCAAATTGGCGATATATTGAAGATGAGCTAAATTATGAGTCACCGACAAACATGCTACATGTATGCTAGTGAGTGTAGAAAACTGGAGAATTTTTTACTTGAAATGAGGAATTTGTTCATAGTTTATACACCCTAAGCACTATAATGGAATGCTGCATCTGCACTTTGTTTCTTTTATTTAATTATTTATTAAGGACAGCCAACAAATCTTACACCAAAAACATTAAATTCTTAAGCTATTGTCTAAGATTTAATATAAATGTGAGTGTTTAATGTTTATTTAAAAAGTAATAAAATATAACAAAAACCAAACTAATCCAAAATTATTCCGTACTCGAACTTGCACCTAGAAGTATTTTTTTGAATTTACAGAGGCTATTTGAAAAAAAATGTCTACGTCCATTTTTTCTGGAGCTCATTACATTATCGTTGCAGCGTGTTCATGATCGCGTGATGGCCGAGGTTGCTTTTGGATTGCTTGGTATCAAATGTTGTGTATTTCTCTTTTCGCGAGATTTTACAGGGTGTATTAAGCCGAACCTGCTCCAGCAGTCCAGAGCAATCCAGACCACCTCTTACAATTTTATATAAAAACAAATGATCTAATATAAGCCTCCTATTTTTTAAGTTTTTCATTTTGAAGTTTGAAAGTCTATCGACGTACGAAGGCAATTGCTTAGCTAGACCGGATTGAAATGACACATGCCATAAAAATCTTTTCTGCACACGTTCTAGTCGCTTAACATACACTTCGTAGTGTGGTGACCAAACCGGGCTGCAATACTCCAAAATCGAATGAACGTATGCGTTATATAATAAATTTTTTGTAGCTAACTTTACTTCGTTACAGTTACGAATTACAAATCCTAGCTATCTTGAAGGCCATACACGTTATGTCTTCAATGTGTTTGTGAAAGCGAAGTTTTTTATCTAAAATAACGCCTAGGTCCCTTATAGAACCTCTTTAAGTTGTTTTTCATTGACGTGGTACGAAGGTGATGTTTGCAACCTGTGCCGCGAAAATCTAATAAAATAACATTTATCGACATTTAGCTCCATTCGATTTTGTTCAACCCAGTTTGCCAGATTAACAACATCCTCTTGAAAAAGCTCAACATCAGAGTCTGAGTGAATTTCTCTACAAAATTTTAAGTCGTCTGCAAAAATATAGACCGTTGAGTACTTTAACACTGAGACTATATCATTTATAAAGATGTTAAATAGGGTGGGGCCAAGAGGGGAGCCTTGGGGTACACCTGAAACAACTAGATGTGGATCAGAAGTAAAACCTTCAACGACTACACTTGCCACTCGACCTGATAAATAGAAACCAATTAAGTAATCTATCCCCGAAGCCATACTCTGTCAGTTTAGACAGCAGAATACTATGGTCCACTCTATCAAAAGCCTTGCTGAAGTCGGTGTAAATTGTGTCAATTTGATCATTCTCGTCCACAGACTGACTAATACCTGACACGAATTCAGCAAGGTTTGACGCAGTCGAACAACTTCTTTATTGAGAATAAATGTTAACGTCTACATATGGATATGAAGGAGGCATGAGTGTATCAGAATTGTGCCAAATGCAAGTCCATAGTCTTTGCCGGAAAATGCTTGTAAATAACAGGCGTGAGAGTTTATGTTATGTAGTAAATTTCGCTTGGTGAGACCCACTTGACATTGATACTGTTCAGTACACGTTGCGTTTGATCGTATCGCGCCTCCACTTTGGCAGCCTGGTCCAGCCACGCCATACGTACAGCCGCCCAGCGAGTGGAGTGCTCTTGCAGAAGCTGTTCCTTACTCGGTGGTGGTGCCTCACGCTAGAAACCAAGATGCATCAACTTAGTAGTAGTACTAAAATACAGAGCCCAAAGAGCAGCAACTTGCCAATGTATAGCCAAAAACATGGGTAAAAATGGAAAATTTTGAAAGAAGTTATCTAAATAAGGCAAATATATTGAGTATTATAATTAAAGTTACACTGCACATAAAATTCCTTTTGGTTAGTGATATGAAAAGTGTTTTTAATTTAGCAATGAGGCTACAAAGAGACCTATGTGCAGCAGTGCTCTTGTAATACTATTATTAATATATGCATTTAAATATTAAATCTCACACACTAACATAGTTTAAATTGATATTATCCTTATTATAGGCCTTCTGCTCTGGGATTAATTCTGGTATTCTTGATACGGGTGGCCCTTCTGGTCCAGGTAATTCCACACTGAGTTCTGTGGAATTTGGTTCATCACATTTCTTTCTGGAATGAAAATGTAATTATTAGTTTAAAAGAATTTTGTGTAAGTGAAAATAAAGAAGTAAAGTAATATATGTCCCACTGCTGAGCACTAGCATTCTTATATCAATAAAAGGATTATGGAGAAATAATTGCCCAATTAATGTAGTAAGTGTAGGCGGAATTCACATGTCTTCCAAAATTTTTTTTGTAGTAAGGGTGAAAAGCGAACACATAGCCCACCTGATGGTAAGTGGATGCTGTGGGCCATAGACATATATCCTCAAATAAGAATCAAAATCCAGATGCGTTCTCACCTCTGTAGTCTAAGATGTAATGCCTCATTTCCAGTAAAAAGGGTCTTCGATTATCTACAGTCACCATACGAAACATTGCAGCATTAAGCTGGTATTTTACACTGGTATTCTGTGGGATTGCAGTCTTTTCTCGGTCGAGCTGACCAGTTTGTGTTACAATTACAACCTTAATATAGCTGCAGTATGGCTCTACCAAGTAAATATCCTTCACGGCTTTACCAGCATTATTAAAACATCTTGACCTATACCAGCATGACCGAGAAGAAAAAATATTTTGAAAATGTGAAGTTTGTCTATACACACTGGAACAGTGTGACAGATAAACAGAATTACTCTATGTTTCTTTCTAAAGTGAGAAAAGGCCTGTGTCCAGTAGTAGTGGAATGTATGTAGGGTGTAACTTTAGCTAAATTTTACAATTGAATTTAATCTTGTGAAATTATGTCACCAGAATTAATCAATAGCAATAAAATTAGCTGAAATACTTTTGCAGCTAAATATCAAGCACATGTTTTTTATACAGATTGTTGATTGATATATAACATCCTAACCTTAAAGCGAGAACAGAATATTTGATATATATGCTTTAATAGTGTCTATGAAGCAATGCAAATGAATCACCAGTTGAAGTAAAAAAAAGCAAAAAAAATTGTTTGTAAAGTCGGTTTACGGACGATAGTTTAACATGATAACATCATAACAAAACATTGACGAAATGATTGCATACTTTCATGAATAAAATTGAAATATTTTTATTGAATTATCACTATTTACAAGCCGATCGTGCCTTTCGCTCGCTCATGCAGCGCTCTCTCTCAATCGTTATGTTACAATGAGTCATTCATTTTAGTGCGTGCAGCCGGCGTTCATCGATTTACTGGATGTTGTCACATCAAGATTTATTTTTTGCACAAATGGTAGCAAAGAATAAAAATCACAATAGGTTTTACCGGTTCCAATGGTAGTTTTAAATAACAGTATGTTAATACATGTTGTTTATTCACCATATGGACACCAATAATACATATAATTTCATTGGTCTACACCTAAATGATTTCCATACGAAATAATTGAAAAAAGTGAGTTATTATCCTAATTAATTCATTTAAATGATATTACATTACATATTCATCTGACATAAATTTATAAACATCCATAATTAATTTGTATTTTCGGGAAAAAACAATATAATATACTGTTACGAGCTTGAGGTTCGTGACAATAAAAACTGCCGATTGAATTACCAAAATTTACACTTTTATTACGGAACACCAATTAAAACTTAAAAGACACTAATAATTAATTACACTGATTCACTTTGTTTCGCTCCGAAGCTTCACTTG
>DWHP01005156.1:0-12100 GCA_018247895.1 Parnassius honrathi
ATTTCTAAGTCTATCACGCAGAGAAATCCCGAGCATAGCCCTCTCCATAGCTCGCTGAGCGACTTTGAGCGTCCTCAGCGACTTTGAGCGTCCTCAAATTATGATAATAGAGCTATTATGATAAATGAGTGTTATAATTTATTATACACGATTATATTTTTTTTGTCATAGATTCACCCTATAACCACTGAAGAAGAGGAAAATAAAATGATATGTGGAAAGCTTGTTGGCACAATTTATGACCGGATTTCTTTGGAAACAGTTTTACCAAAATCTTTAGATGACTTTGAATTTATTGGTAAGTATATATTAAACTCATTCCTTTTGTAAATCTATAACAATCTCTTATTTTTTTTACACTGATAAAATAAATGGAACAGGAACATTATAATTTTTTAACTTTTTTATAGTTTAATTTTCCATCATATTTTAAAAATAAAATTTTAACATTTTGTTCATCAAAGCAAACCCTTCTTGTTTAATAGTGTTCGCAAGTGGAATCAACCGGCCCCGAAATAATTTATTCATAAAACTTCATTTCTTCGATATACAAATTATTTTTATTGATTAAAACTACTTTTAAGTATTTTAATGCGTTTAATTTTAAATTATTTTTAATTCCCATGGTTTCGGGTGCTTTACAGCACCCATGGTTAAGGGAGACTAAGGTGACTGACGTCCCAATGTCAATGTTAACCCGGAGTACCTTCAGCTTTTTAATTATTATTTATGGTCCGATCTGCGCGGAATGAACTTACTGTGTCTCGAAGTTTTGCAGTTAAATGCTTGGGCTTAGTTTTAATTTTATTAATTAAAGGTCTCAAGCAGGTGGTAGTACCTAGCCTTCTCTATTTAAATTAGGATTGTTTTTAATTTCAATAGCCTCACGTATCATCCTTGGTAGGAATCGATGTTCTTTCTCGAGGATTTGTGGTCTATCAAATCTGATATAAAGGTTGTGGCCGCCTAGTATATGATCACAAATTGTGATCTTATTTTACGCGGGTTTTAATAGATCTTTTTGTTTTCCCTATATATAAGAGACCGCATTCACAACCAAGCTTGTACACTCCTGCATCTTGTAGAGGAATATGATTCTTGACAGATGGTAAGAACTGACCAACCTTCTTTTGACGGCTTGTAGAATGTTCTAATAGAAGCTCGCTTCAAGATGTAGCCAATCTCGTCTGTGACACCTCTGACATATGGTAGTACAGCAGGCGCACGCTCGACTGTGTGTAAATAAGAGAGTAAAAGAAGTAGTTGAAAGGAAAACGCAAGAAATAATGGATAAGAATGATAATAGAATATCGGATAACTTCCAGGCAAATATTAAAATGTTCTGACAACTCGTAAGAACTGCCAGGGGACATTCAAAACAACCTATCATAAATGCTATAAAAGACGAGAATGGCTATATTCTGAATGATGAAGTTTAGAGTTTAAAGAGATTGAAGGAATATTTTGAAAGCGTGTTTATGAGTGAGGAGACGACGTATGCACTAAATGAAATAGAAACTAGAAGCAGTTTAGGCTGCCGGATATGATAGAGTTTCACACGAAATGCTAAGGGATGGAGAAGAATTGGTGGCAGGCCTGCTACACATCTTGTTTAATATATGCTGGGAACTGAAACGGGTACCAGTAGACTGGTGAAAAGCCGCGGCAGTCCCAATATGTAAAGGATAAGGGTCGCAGCAGGGCTGTAAAAACTACCGTGGTTTCAGCCTTCTTAGCATTGTGGGAAAAATGTATGATAAGGTACTAATTGAAAGATTCATGAAAGAAACTGATGGAAAAATTTGGGATGTGCAACCGGGATTTAGAAAGGAAATGCGATGTATAGAACAGGTCTTTTCTATGAGCGTAATCACGGAGATGTTTTTGGCCAACAATCAAAAGATTTTTTGTGCGTTCATGGACATCTTCGATTACGAATAAAATGCTGATGCGTTGTTACCCCTGAAGACTAAAATAGAGTGCCTATATTTCAGTAAGAGATCGATGTCCGGTTCTCTATACTCACCATACGAAACACAGCAGGTTTAAGCTGCTATTTAATAAGCTGGTATCTGTGAAAGCGTAGCCCTTCCCCGGTCGAGCCTACACATTCGTGCTACAACTATACTGCTAAAACAGCTGCAGCATGGCTCTACCACGTAAAAAACACGTTAAAAAATTAATGCGTCATTGTTGTTTTTTAATCGCGATCTAAGATCCAATATCTTGAATTTTTTATCGCTAGAAGTTAACCCTTGTTGGTCCGTAAAACATTTGTTCAAGCACCATCAAACTATTCCTAGCCTATGTTGAGTAATATAAAATAAGTCTATAAAATTGGTATGTCGGTCATCTTGTCTCCCACCATTTTGGTTTTTTCACCATCGCTGGAATTTGATAAGGGTGTAGGTCTACATTAGTTAAGTCACGAAACCGCCTATTTTTACCGTTCAGCCAGTCAGTAGTACACAATCTCCTTGAAAAGCTGAACGCGAACGTCGTTTTATTCGTATTCTTTACAGTAAATAAATGGTTCATCTAGTTCATTTCTTCTTTATTTCAATCTATATGCTCATTTGATATCCATATTACGGGGGTGAATAAAAAGCATATTCCGCCATCTTTTGGAGTCCACCATATTGGATTTAGAGTAACTTATTTTATTTTTCGCATTTCCCCAGCAAACCCTTTCATATAATATCCATATTATGGGAGTGTATAAAAAATAACTAGTCCGTCATCTTCTTAGGTCCGCCATATTGGGTTTAGAATAAGGCATTCTTTGAAAATTCCGTTACAAAATTTGACCTGAACAATTTGACCTCAATCGTAAACGGGGACTCCAAAAACTCTCAACAAAATTACACGCGGATTGGAGCAACTAAGTTTTTGATCGCAAACTTAGATCCGCCATCTTGAAATTTACCTTATTTATTATGTTTCACTCATTAAGTATTTTTTTATACTCATAGCCTTTTGATACCATGGAAATAAGAAATTGCCATTTTGTGACGTCCGTTGTATATAATTTAGGACAACGTCACTTAACATATTGTAATTTGATACCCATATTATGGAGGTTGTTGTGGTAATAATAAATCACTACTTTGTAACGTCCGCCATATTGGATTAAAATAGCGGCATTTAAGTAATCGTGTAGTCGTATAAAAAATGTGTGAATTCTCCCCGGATGTATGTGCCTTAGTCGTCACGCTTGGAAGCAAGATTGACGATTACAATACCAGACGTTTGGCATCTTACAGGTTACTGCCCATAGCCGGCTTGGATATTTTACACCTGATGCAAGCGAGATGGTTATCCTGCAACCATAAGTTCATCCCGAATTTTTCCACAACCGCTTCCAATGACACCCTTGAGACGAAATGGGGCGATTAGTTCTCTAACGCCGCTTTCACGCTGCTAATTAAATAATCAAATTAATCTATTTTATTTCTTTCACAGATTAGCCGAAAAGAGATGCCGTAACACACGCCCCATTATTCTGCCCTGCTGCTAAATCTCAGAAATATGTCAACATATATTAAGAGATAGCCGAAAAAACTATAATGGCGGTACAAGACAACGACTGGGTTGACTATTTAAGCGTGCAACAGAACAGTACAATAGCCCACGTTAAAACTGAGTTAGAGAATGGAATAGATGGATCCAATGACGTCACAAATCTTGCAACATTGCACTTGAATTACAGTCTGTATGATAATGAAACAGGCTTCCCTGCGTATTCCAACTTCACAACGGATGACTACTGTTCGTCAAATCATTCACATGTCTATCTAAACGTCACTTGTGAATTTCCAATAAACTACGCTGAACCGATGTACGGGTAAGTTTACTTGAATTTTATTTATCGTAATATAGAATCTAGTGATGCTCTCCAGGCCAAATTTTGGTTACAGCAAACTGTTCACTAACTTTCTGCACAGGAAAAGATTATAGTGGCCGATTGTATGTCTAAGTGTATGTGAGAGCACAGGTGCACTCATTTATCCCTCACTATCATAGTCCAATGAGACGGTAAACCGAAACGACCGAAAAAGATCAGATGCAGGAACACCAGCTTCACGTGCTTAAACACAGCCCACTTCAGAACTCCGGGCTACTACAGTGAATTTTTTGACAGAAAAATTAATATTATAACAGAATAATAATAAAAATATGACAGTAATATTTTTAGTTTCGTGGTGGCTTAAAAATCTCTCACCCGATTGTGCCCCGTGAATATCATAAGAAGCGACTATGGAAAATCCTAAATCATATAATATTCCAGATATAAACTGCGATTGGGAGCAACACCAAAGGTACGAGAAGTCTGATAATGCAATCGCAAAACTGTCTGCTAAGCATAGCAAATAAGGCAAATCATTATTTATGTGAGAGAACCTCATATGTGGTGTAACCATGTCGTAAAATATCCGACCGAATTCCGGTCAATAGTACTATAGTGCAAGTGTGCGCAAGCATCGGGCACTCTCTATTCCCTCACTGCCATAGTCTGATAGGACGGTAATCTGACACGACCGGAGAGATTAGGTGCAGGAACAACTGCTTCCCGTGCTTTACTGACCGTATAGAATCAAGTATTTTGTGAGAGTTATTGTATTTTAGTAATTGTATTTTAGTAAATTCTATTTTAGTAAGAAGTCAAAAATTTTTGGCCAAAATTGGTTTAAACAAAGCAATTTTTGTAAGTCGAACGCTACGCTATCGCTTCAATAAGTCCTGCGGAAAGACCATGTTAGAAGAAGCGGCAAGAAACTCACAAGTAGACTATTTTGGTTTTAGGTATATCAAATGTAGTACATTTAAAATGAAAAAGAGGAGCAACGTATATAAGGGTACATATATAGTGTACACTTCACATATGGTATTGCATTCAGCAATACGCCCGCTAAGCATGTGCAAATGCCTCTAAGAATGACTAACTCTTCTCAGAGAGAGAAGTCCAGCTGATTAAAACGAATAACTTTCTCATCATTAACGAAACAGGGTTTAATTATAAATAGAAAACCGTGCAGAAGATGATATTTATATAAAAGTTATGGAATGTGAACGGAACGTAAAATGTTGGGTTGTATAGTGGTATCTCAGCCATTCAGTCAGATAAGGCTAAAAAACTTTACTATTGTTGGGTGTTAGGAACAAGTAACCTTTTATTGTTGTTTACATGATTTATCGTTTTTATATATACAGAAAAAGAATGACAAACAAATAAATAAATAAAATAAAAGTCGTTTGTATCGACCACAAGGATCATAGATGTTAGTAATAATACAAATCTTAGAAACTAATGTTTAAACTTAAAACTATTTACCTAATTCTAAAACTATATCTAAGACAGGCCCAATTTCCAAAGTCAGCACGTGCACTATATGACAATGTTTCAGGTACTGACAATCAAAACTGTCAGAAAATGACCTCAGGATACCATTGGAACTGGCCCGCACCCTACGCACCAGGGATGTGCATCGTTTACGCATGGTGGTGTAGAAACGATCACACAGTCTACCTGATGGTAAGTGGATAATGTGGCCCAGAGACATCTGCATCTGTCATCGATTAGGCATCTAATGTAGATGCGTGATTATCAGTGAGGACTAAGATAGAATGCCTCATTTCCAGTAAAAGATTCTCCAGTTTTCTACACTAACCATACGAAACAAAGTAGCATCAAGATGCTATTTTACGCTGGATTTCTGTAAGAGCGTATTCTTACACCGATCGAAACGAATAAATTGTGTTGCAACCATAACATAAGTTTTTAAATAAACGACTATCTCTACTTATATACCTTTTCCTGCAGATATATCGCGCCATTTCTTCTTGCTACCACAACTGTTGCAAACACGCTGATCGTCGTGGTGTTGTCACGTCGCCACATGCGGACCCCCACGAACGTTGTGCTAATGGCGATGGCACTGTGCGACATGTTCACAATGCTGTTCCCCGCCCCCTGGCTGTTCTACATGTACACCTTTGGGAATCACTACAAGCCACTAAGTCCTGTTCGAGCGTGTCAAGCATGGAATTATATGAATGAGGTAAGATTTTTCAGAATTTTAGTTGTTTTAGTGCTGCTGTGAAAATTTATCACTTATTTAATGCTATAGTTTTTTGAACCGGTATTGTGACAGCCTTTGACCACCCTATAATGTCTTAGGTGTTTAAATGTAGTCACGGTCGGCTCGACCAGGGAAGAACAACGATCACACATAATAGCGGCATTATGCTGGTGTATTTGGTTTAGAGAGTGTCGACATTCACCAACCCTTTTGACCAGTTAGAGGCCATCTTATTTCCCAATGGAAGTTTTCTTCCTCGCACAACTTCCTTGTGAAATCGACTACCACTAGAGATTTTTCCGGACTGATACGACTTAGGGACCTTCAAGAAATGAGCCTATTCCTTTTTAAAAGGCTAACAACGCATCTGCAATTCTCTGGTGTTGAAGTTGTTCATGGGCGGCGGTAATTACTTACCATCAGGAGAGCCGTATGCTTGTTTGCCCCCTCTACTATAAAAGAAAATTCCCTTCGCTGCGGACTGGATTGTGCAACCACACTAGTTAACCTTCGTCGAACCCTTTGTTATTCAATTTGCGGTCCTACCGGGTTTTTATATTTTCAGACATTTGCTGGCCCGATTGACTGACGTGCTGATAAATTTCATTCATTTTGCTTCGGAAGTCATTTGCATAATCGGTCATACTGCGTGAGGCATCAGGCGGTATTCCCATAATCAGGTCTGCAGGCAGCCGTAATTCTCTTCCAAAGTTTGCGAAAGCTGGTGTCACTGATGTACTTTCGTGAACAGCGCTTCGATATGACAACAAAACGGTTGTATGTGCTTAGCCCAATCATGTTGCCGATCTTGAACAAATTTTACTAGGTACCTCTCCAATGTCTGATTAAATCGTTCCAGCATTCCATCAGATTGCGGGGGGTAATGAGTTGTTTTTGTTTTATGAGTACCCATAACCCGACAAGTTTCCTGGAATATTTGAGACACATAATTCCTTCCTTGACCGCTGTGAATCTCCAAAGGTAATCCAAAACGACTGCAAACGTCATGAATGAATAGTTTATCTGCAACTGTCGAAGCTTCTTGCTTTGCAATTGCGAAGACTTCTCGCTACTTAGTGAAGTAATCCGTGACAACCATGAAATATTTGTTACCACTTTCTCTTTTGGAAACGGCTGAGCCGTTTATGAATGTGCCCTATATATATAGCCTACATATATAGCCTATCCTATGCGTTTCAAAGTATTCGCTTTAATCGCCAATTCAATACTGACTCGGTCGCTGTCTTTAGCGGTCTTACAAAGGCCCTCTTCTACTTAAACATCTAGAATGTTCGAGTACATACCGGTCCCGACTGAGTAGGTGTAGAAAGTTCCGGAATGGAATTCTCTAGAAGGACTAGATCTGCTACTAGATGCTAGATGGCGCTAGTGCCATGTACCAGGCATTAATTATGGCGCGCAACAATATTATAAAAATCAATAGATGTCCGTTAGTGTCGCTTAAACTCGAATACGGCTTGAACGATTTCGATTTCTTTTTGTGTTTATTTGAATGGGGTGGTTTAAAATTTCAATTGGACTCGATAAATAGCGTTGTTGTCTAGATCAGGAAATCACCCGTGCAAAGCCGGGGCGGATCGCTATTATTTAAATATAAAACGTTTATATTTACATTGATATGCGTAAAATTAAGAATAATTAAGAATTGAAAAGTAGCCAAAGAAAGCTAAAATCTATAAATATGTGTTACAAATACATTCAGTTCAATAAATTAAAACAATCATTGTTCACGTAATGCTATTGTCAAATACTTATTTTTATTTTCCTGTCAATTTACGACATTTGCCGACCGTACGAAAACGGCGCAATTTTACGGTAGATTAAAAATAAAAATTCGTAGAGTAACTGACTTTTGTTTAAACTATTAGTGTAGAAAATTTCATATATATTCTATAATGCCAAACTTCTTTAGAGAAAAGTAATCTATAAATATAAGTTTAAATGGTTTAAATTGCTGTGGGTGGGTGCGGTCACATGCGACCGCTCGGGATTCGACGCACGCATGCCATAAAAACTTATATTTATAGA
Source organism: Parnassius honrathi (assembly GCA_018247895.1). Taxonomy (NCBI): domain Eukaryota; kingdom Metazoa; phylum Arthropoda; class Insecta; order Lepidoptera; family Papilionidae; genus Parnassius; species Parnassius honrathi. The sequence goes on from DWHP01005156.1 coordinate 8,130, forward strand.
CTTCTTTTCTATAAAGAAGTGTGGCATTATAGAATCTATACAAAATTCTCTACTCTATAGTTTAAACAAAAGTCAGTTATTCAATGCATTTATCATTACAAAAATACTTTATTACGTATTGATAACTAAGTACCAAGTGGCTGTCGGTAGAGTGCAAATTACTGTTATTTCTATATATTACTTGAAATTATTTACGTAAAAAGATAAATTATATTCACACAAAAACTTTCATAACAATTTTATAATATAAAAAACTGTCCTTAACTTAGGAAAATCCAAAAATCAACGCAACAATGTACAACAACGAACACTCGACAATGACGCAATTTGAATGTAGATTATAAATGAATATCTATGACTAACAGAATTTTTATTCAACTAGAGGATAGAAAATTTTATATTGATTCTATAATGCCAAACTTCTTCCACGAAAAATAGTCGTTAAATGTAAGTTTTTATGGGTTATAATGCTGTGGGTAGGTGCGGTCTCATGAGACCGCTAGGGATTTGTCGGAATACGGCCGCGGTCTCCAGAGGCCGCTTTGTATATATTAGTTATCTGTATTTTATATAGTAATGTGCAGTTGAAGGTGAAATACAGTTTACTTTATAAACAAACTTAAAAATTACGGCACGTACTAGTAAACACATACAATAAAACATATTAGAAAACACTAACAACTTTGAATATAGAAAATAGATAGCAAAATATTTTTTAGCATATTTGAATAGCTAAGTACAAAGTTACATTATCGTACGTACACCTACGAAACATAGCCCCATATAACGTTATTGCAATATTCGGTGTACCGTGAACGAGGAGTTCCGAGCACAGTGTTATCAAACACGGATGTCAGTTAAACAAGTTGGAGCGGAAATATTATGGTAATTTATAAGGCTCAAAATAGTAGCGGATCACTTTAATTGGGTATGAAATACGAATTCTAGTCTAACAAATTCTTCTAAATTCTAGTGTTATTTTTGGATATGTAGTGGCAGCGTTAGAGATTTCATTAACCTTTATAATCCCGTAAGGGTACCGTAACCGTAAGAGGCGGTGGAAATAAAATGACCGTGTAGTGCTGTAAGAATATCCACTACCCCATATCATACTACTGTAAGAGACGACAGAGGAAAACCAATCAGGAGACGGGCAGCAGCATCTTCATAATAACGTCGAAACTCTGTGGTTGCCAAACAGCTTGCCAAACATTGCAACTATGGCAAATAGTGCCATACATCTATGGCTTATGTTCAACAGTGAACTTAAATGGGCTGTAACGGATGGGAAATAAAGCGGGAGATGGGCTTCAGCATCTTCTTGACAACAACTGAAGAGAAATAGGCTATTGCCTGGCGATGGTCATATGTGTAACGACGGGAAAACCAGTACACGGTCTTCTATTTCTAGTTTCTTAGGGGTGCAGCTGATTTAGGTACTTTAGATGTTCCGCAAGTGTCTCTGCTCTACCTTGATCTAGTATGTTTGTTACCCCGCTTGATTACCATTACTGTTACAGCCTTTCAAAAGTCCACGGCTGAACCAAGATCTCCTCGATAGGTATCATAGGGGGAATATGCTATAGTTGCCACGCCTGCCAGATGGTTTGGTAGTTACTATGAGGACGCTATCCATCTCTGGGTTTTTCCCTTTGACACCTCTTACGACACCCACGAGATGATATGGGGTAGTGAATATTCTTTTACCATCACTACACGGCCTAACGTCGCTTTTTGTTTCCTTATGAGCTGTCAATTACAAAATTACAAAGAACGTATCAATTTTATTATAAACCGATTGAAGAACATGGTAAATGCACGTTACTATGCTATAAGGAACTTTATATTGGCTATGCCAAAAACCCGGAACGTCCTTTGTATTTGTGTTTTTCACATTTATTGTTTTTAGTAGGATATTGTTGCGTGCCACAGTTGATGGCACTAGCACCTGGTATCAAGTATCAGAAATAAATAGGAGTGTCAAGATCTTTCTGGAACTCTCCCAACAGCGCAATCTAGTATCGGGTAGAAGAATTAGGTTTTCTGGAAAGGTTCACACTCGAACTTTCTGCACTTAGTCGGTTGGGACCGGTGTCTGCTGAAACATTCAGGATGTTTCAGTCGAATGGTCCTATATAAAGCCGTTGAAAACCGCGATCGGGGCAGTATTGAATTTGGCGACACAAGCGAAGTTTCGGAGCGGAATAAAGTGAACTAAAGTGCTAAGTGTGATTCATTATTAGTGTCTTTTAAGTTTTAATTGGTGTTCGAAAATTAAAGTGTTAATTTTGGTAATTCAATCGGCATTTTTTGTTGTCACGAACTCTAAGCTCGTAATAATATCTTTTAAATTACCGATATGAAAATCAATGATATCCAAAAAATGGGGAAGTGTTATTCTGGCTATTCTTGCAATGATGTGTTAATGTCCGTATGTTTGTATGTGCCCGATCTAAAAACGGTTTGCGGCATCTGAAAAAGTCTCGCTGAACTTAGATTTTCTGTGAATTTAGACCAAATCGTCACGGTAGATTCTGAGGAAACCTCAAAAATTCGTGTTTTTTTAATTTTTAATACGTAGTTTTCTTCGAATTACTTCGACACCCCTGCTTGGATCAATTCTATAATCTAATAGGCTCTTAAACTCAAAAAATAACTTCAATTGCGGTGAAACGCATTAAAATCTGTTGATTCTTTCATGAGATCGTTGACAAAATAAACCTCGAAAAAGTGTGTTTTTCACAATGATTTGAAAATTTTCCGTGAAATCAATTTTTTGTAGTAAGCTTTATAAGCTGAAAACGTTGCGTCGACTGCCGTAAATTACATAAAAATCGGGTTATTTGTTCGTGAAATATTCAATTTTGAAAAAACAAACAAACGTAGTTTTCCACAATTATTTTTTTTTTTGGAGCGCTAAGAAATTAATATTAGCGAGGATTTACGGCGATGGTTTACAGGGTTGGTTGACTCTTTATTTATACACAACAAGAATTAAATCTCGACAATATTGTTGGTGTAGTTAATTTTAAGTACAGTTACTAAAATTAACCGCACCAATAATTTTGTCGACGCCGAATATTGATAATTTGTAGTGTTCACATTTTTTCTTTTGGCAAGTTCCTATATCAGCTAGAATTGGTATATAGTTTTGATTAGAATTGGTATATAGTTTTGATGGTCAGAGAATCAGAGGATCAGGGAATTAGTGAATTCTTATGCTGCTTTTCATGGAAGCTTGAGGTACGCTGCCTCAGAGTGTTGGAACGACCTGCCGCCACCGCTTCGTTGCCTGAAAACAATTAAAATATTTAAAGAAAGATATAAACACTATCTAATATTGACTCAGAAGAACACAGGCTGAAGCGTACTACTCACCAAAATGGGTACTGGCACATAGCACAGGCGGTCAAGGTCGCAACTGATAAAGTGAAGTGATGATAAAAAAAGTGTACTTTAGTGTCGTCAATTAATAACTGATGCAATTTATGTATAAGTTCTAGAAATAAGTGTTCAAAATATACATATATTAATATAACAAAACGAATACGACGTAATAATAAATTTTTAAACAATATAAAATAAAGTTAAGAACACACTGTTAACACAAAATTTTTGAAAATAAGAATAAGGCGCATGTATAATGAGCACATGTACATACTTTCGGTTTGAAATCAATAATGTCAGCATAGTTAGACAGATTGGTTTTAAAATATTATTATTATGTGTCACACGCGAACGTCCGTATGTTACTATCCGTTCGGGCCCACTGTAGACATGTGTCAATCATGCATGATTCGTTCGTTTGAGCTGGTACACTTAAAAGTATCGCTGGTTCATTCATTTGTTTTTGAATGTACCAGTACAACCAATCACAAACAATTGACGGTACCCTTTTAACCCGCGATTTGTTTGAATTGTGAATGAGCCGCAAACCGACCGAATCCCGAATGATCTGAATAAACAGGCGA